>JAASFE010005032.1:33778-88387 GCA_013365205.1 Pseudocercospora cruenta
TTGAACCTATCGACCCTTCCGTAACCTCTTTTGCCTCGGTAGGTAGGGTTGCGTCTCACCATCCTCCAAGCATAGAGCCCTCGGGTTTCTCCATTATTGTCAGCACCCTCGACTCGTGCCTTGATAGATACATGAACGAAAACTAAGTATTGTCTTGTATCATTTACTTACTGCTCAAACCGACCAGGACCATACCACATTCACAACCATGAACCAAGCACCAAAACGCCTCGACGAGATAGTATGCGAGATAAAAGGACGAGTAGCCATTATAAGGATCAATCAACCAAAAAAGCTCGGAGCTCTCTCACAGGACCTGTTCTTCAACCTCTCGCAATGGCTCAGATACATCGACGGTCTTGACGATGTCTTCATCACCGTGCTTACTGGTACCGGACGGTTCTTCAGCGCGGGCGCTGATGTCTCGGTAGCTGGAAGAGACGAAGGACCCAAGGACGAACAATACAAAAGACTCTTGCAAACGTTCGCTGCGTACAACATGAACATCACACAGGCGTTCTATAGCCATCGTAAGATCCTCGTAGCAGCGCTCAATGGACCAGTAGTCGGAATAGCCGCGGCCGTCGTATCACTGGCCGACTTCATCTACGCCGCGCCTCATGCGTACTTGCTCTGCCCGTTCACATCGCTCGGCCTGGTATCGGAAGGTCTCGCTTGCCGTGCGATGGCGAACAGATTAGGTCCTGCTCGAGGAGCTGAGGCATTGTTGATGTCGAAGAGGATTTCATGTGAAGAGTTGGTTCAATGTGGGTATGTCAATAAAGTGTTTGATGTGAAGAAGGAGGAAAGTGATAAGTTTCTAGAGCTAGTACTGGAAGAAGTGGACAACAGATTGGGCGAGCATTTGGTGCCAGACTCGTTGCTCAGGATCAAGGCCCTGATGAAGGCACCTGAGAAGGATATCTATGATTCCTTAGTTGTGAAGGAGATCTTTTCTGGAATGGAGGTCTTCATGAAAGGCGTCCCTCAGGCAGAGTTCAGGAAGATCGCAAGTGGGCAAAAGAAACATAAGCTGTAGTTGCACTTCAAATGCTGAGCTCACTTCAGCCTCTTGCATGTGACAAAAGTCGGACTTTCACGGCTTTGACTGAAACGTCTTCTTTGGCGACATGCAACGAACCTGAAAGCTATGACTTCTACTGACGTCCAGTGCCATCGGCCAGCAGACAAGTGTGCGATCAGAAGACCTCCCGAAGACCGTGAACGTCCTGCCTTCATCAACCACGATCTTGATAATGGCCAGCGATCATGAAGAGATGTTTCTTCAGAAGATGGCCTCTCTGCATCTGGACCCCGGATACAGCGACATGAAGATCATCTGCGGCACCAAAGAGTTCATCCTTCATCGAGCCGTGGTCTGCCCTCAGTCGAAGGTCCTGGCTGATCAGATGAAACTTGGATTCAAGGAAGCCAATGGCACAATTGAGCATAAGGAATTCGACGAAGACACAGTGGCTAGGATGATTCAGTACCTCTACACGCAGCAATACGACGTGCCTGCATACTCAGTCGCTTCCAAGTCGATCACGGCGAAACATGAGGTGCAGCCGAACATCGGTAGCACTGTGCGGAACGAAGGAGTTGAGCTGGAACCTACCGCAGCTTCGATTAACACTAGCCCTGCAGACCAGGGCGCTGCGCGGTGTTCAGCGACTGGCACATCTCTTCAAACGACCGCGTCCATTCACGACGTTCTCATGGCGCACGTGAGGGTCCATCATGTAGCCAACTACTACAATATTCCCATGCTAAAGACGAAAGCGGTCGAAGAAGTCACAAGGATAGTCGATAGCAACGACTACGCTTGGAATAGGAGCGGCTTTGCCTCGGTTCTCGACGAAATCTATCGTGCAAATAAGAGCCAAGATGGCGGGCTTCGTCGTGCTGCCGTCACACTGGCCAAGAAGCATGTCGAAGACCTAGCATCCGACGAGGCTTTCATGGATGCCATCAACGACTCTGAAAATCTTGGCGAGTTCTGCTCGGCACTTCTGGCAGTCATGACTCGCGAAAGCCGTCGTGAAAAGAAGCTTCATGAAAAAGTCGTCGAGTTGTTGAAGAAGGAAATGGCGAAGCTCAAGGATGACTACCATCGCGTTCAGGTTACTGCCGAAAACGAGTCGCGTCTACGAGAACGTGCTGAGGATGATTTGGAGAGGGTCAAAGACATCTTCCAGAAGATACGGAAGTGCAAGACGTACAACTGCGGCAACAGCATCGACGTGGTCGTGGAGCGTAGTGGTAAGGCTGGACAGGGCGAGTATATGATTCGCTGTGCCGGATGCCAGGCGAAGCACACGCATAGCGACTATGCGTGATTGATCCAGCGACGGTCCATTACCATATGACTTATAGATGTTGCCTGAGGAGGAAGACATGTATTTCAGAGAGGAGGGCTATATTGAGCCTTCCAGTCTTAGCGTTGCTGAAGCGTTTGAAATCTGAAGGTCTTCATAAGATTTCTCCAAGACCTATCCGTACGTGCTGCAGCCATTGTACACGGCTTCCATCTCAGCGGTTTCAGCCCCAACATGACGCGGTTAGGTCTTCCAAAGTGAGCAGACTTCTGCACGCATCCACTAGACTTTGCGGTAAGGCCATGCCATCCGTCGCTTTCCCATGTTGCCGCTTGAGACGCATATTGCCGAGCGCAAGACCTGGTCTTCGTCATCGATTCATGTTGCTCATCAATCATGGCCTGCCATCTCGCCTCTGAAGTCGAGGATCACGAGAGATATCGATGGGCGATGCATTGACTCTCCGAGGGTCTCTGTTAGGACTTGCCAGTCCCCTGACGCCTGGCCCACTGACGCTGCTTGTTCTGCTCACATTCCATGGTGCAGAAGCAGCAGAGCCTCCAGTTGAGGTACGCCGTCGTTCTCTGTGTAGGGCGTCCTTGTAGAACTTTCTCGTCCGTGAAGCATGCTTCTCATACAGCTGGATTTGGTCGAGAGTCTCTTTGGCAAGCTTAATCTCGGGTGGAGGCGTTGCTTGCCGAGTGCCAGGAGGTGGAGGAGGGACCATAGCATCTGGCCTAAGGTAAGGATCTCCCATAGACTCTTTATATGGTGTGTTCATCGCAGCCAGCATTTGCTCCATCGCAGGATCTTGGGTCGGGAGCGGACGACCTCGAGGCTCGTCGACATCCATTGCTTCCACGCCATGTTCGACTGAAGAAAGCTCCCGTTTGCACTTGGCAGTCTCAATGATGCGTGATTTGACGTGGTTTTGCTGCTTCTCGATATTGCCGATGATCATATTCAGACGAGTCTCTTTGTTAGGAGGCTTCTGGATCTCCATGAGGTTTGGCAGTGGAAGCAATATGTGAGGAATGAGATCGTCCTTGGAGGCCATTTTGGTACAATGTCTGCCGCGCTTCGATTGCCCTTTGCTCATCTTGGCGCGTCTATCAGGAGCTCGGACAATGCTGCTTTTGGCTTCTGTATCATTGCTTCCCGTGTCTGCAGTCGCTGGAGAATTGGAGTAAAAGTCTTTAGGAAGTCGTTACTTCGAGGATGTTCTCATAGAATGAGCCCAAGCAGGAACAAGCTTTCGCTTGAGAAAATCTTGGCAAAATGACCATGCTCGGCATTTAGCGGCACCACTCTCGTGCGAGAACACGCCTAATAAATCCGAATACAGTTCACCAAAGCACGAGGATGACCTTGATGGAACCATTGGCTGCTATTAGATCGCGTTCGTCACCCATGGGTGCGACCTTGTTCCTTGCGGACCACATATGCCAAGCTAGGATACATCGAGAAGGCGGGTCGAAGTCCTCGCTCAACACTTCAAAAGGATGACGACCTCTCAAGATGGCGCGGGCATCTTTCGCCTGCTTCGTGATCCTCCTCGCAATGGCTTCGATGCGCAGCGTCCTCGCCGCGGCACCGCTGCTGCTCCAGCTTGGTGACGCGCAATCCTGGTATGGAAGCTCGTCAGATAGAACTACCAATTCACCTGGCTCGAAATCGTTCGTTGCTCCAGCAGGATATCCAACAAAAGTCTTCTCCTCGTACTACCCAGCACCGAGCGGACAGGAGCCGCAGCCAGCGATATACGACCCTATCCTCAACATCACGTATCCAGCGAGTCTCACTAATCCAGACACCATCCCGGACGAGGACCTTGATCCAGTGTATTATCCAAAGCCAATTGCGAATCTCTCAAAAGCAGATCAAGAACAAGCAATCTCCAAAGCAATTGCGCAGGTGACATTGATCATAACAAATTCATCCATCATCAGCAACTGCACAAAATGTATCCAAGCTCTAGAAGTGGGCAAGACGGCCGCACAGCTTGCACCCTCGCTTGTGCCTCCCGCCATGGTCTCTCTTTGCAATCAGACCAAGTTTCACTCCTCCAGTACTTGCGTGGAGGACTTTGAAGCAACTACGTTTGGAGCTATCTGGACGCAGATCCTGGCCTTCGCAAATGTCAGCGGTATAGATGGTCACTACATTTGCAACTCGATTGGATCATTCTGCCCAACTCCAGCACCGATTGCTTTGAACACCACGAACTTATTCCCTAAGCCGAAGCCAAAACATGCCTCGCGGCCAAAGCCTAGCGGCAAACGGGTTAAGGTCCTTCACATGTCTGACTTCCATATCGATCCACGCTACAAAGTCGGTTCTGAAGGCAATTGCACCTCCAACTTGTGCTGCCGCAGCAATGCGAAGAACTCCAATGAACCAGTCCGACAGCTGAGTTTCCCAGCTCCCTTGTATGGATACTTTGAGTGTGACACTCCATACGACCTGGGCCTGGCAGCGCTTCAAGCAGTTGGGCCACTGACTGGCACTTCGAAGGAGAATCCATTGGCTTGGACGATCTACACCGGTGATCTTGTTTCGCACGATCCACAGACTGAGCTCAGTAGGGCTTACACTGAGTATGCTGAGATTTCTATCTACGACTACATGTTCGGCCATTACCTGACAGGGCCGGTGTTCCCCGTCCTTGGAAATCACGACACCAATCCTGAAGCCATCGATGCACCTCACTCCCTGCCAGGCCCGCTCGGTCAGCAGATGAGCTGGAACTTCGATCATGTATCTGCCTTGTGGCAGCACGAAGGTTGGCTCAGCAAGGAAGCAGCTAATCAAGCAAGGCTTCACTATGGAGCTTACAGCATCAAGAATCACTATGGCCTGAGGATGATAACCTTCAACTCCGACTTCTGGTACAAGAGCAATTATCTGAACTTCGTCAATACTAGCAACCCCGACGTGAGCGGCATGTTCAAATGGGTGATTCAAGAGTTGCAAGCAGCAGAAGATGCTGGTGAGCGAGTCTGGCTCTTCGCACACGTCTTGTCAGGCTGGGATGGCTCAAACCCTGTCCCGAACCCGACAAACCTATTCTACGAGATCGTGGAGCGCTACTCACCGCACGTCATCGCCAATATCTTCTTTGGCCACACCCACGAAGATCAGTTCATGATTTACTACGCCAACAACGCCACCAACCAATCTCGGGACACAGCACTCAACGTTGGATGGATTGGACCTTCAGTCACGCCACTAACGAACCTCAACAGCGGTTTCCGAATGTATGAAGTCGATACTGGCTCCTTTGATATTTACGAAGCATACACTTGGTACGCTGATGTAAACTCATTCTCAAATCTCACGACACACGGTCCGACATTCCAGCTCGAATACTCGACTAGAGAGACGTATGGCCCAGCAGCAAAGTGGCCAGAAGATGCGCCTTTGAACGCAACCTTCTGGCATGCTGTCACAGAGGCTATGGAGCAGGACCACAGTCTTGTCTCCAGGTTCAATACCCTGCAAGGAAAGAGCAGTATCAAGAGTCCCAATTGCACAAACAGTGCATATATGAGAAGTGGAAGCGTTCCACTCGGGAGGCAATGCCCGCAAGGCTACGGCAGTGTGCAGAGTGCTTTCAAGCCAACATCATGAGCTTAGACCCGATGTATAGATGAGAAGTGAAATTAATTGGCGCTGAAGACCATGTTCTTTCAATACTTCAACGACTAATTTACGCCTTCTTCCTTCTCTTTCCTCCACCTCCACCACTCTCGCCACCATTCTCCCAACCTTTCCTCTTCTTACCCTCCCTCTTCCAAAACTCATCACGCTCTCGCTTTTCTCTCTCCTTCCTCTTCTCTTCGTTTTCGGCGACCTTAGCCCGATAACCTTGCTTCCTCTCCTCCTGCTTAGCACGCCTCTTCTCAACTTTCTCATTCCGAAGAGACATGACCTGCTGCATGAGCCGTCTCGCAACTTTCTCCTCGCCGCCAAGCACAACAGCTCGTTTCTGCACATACGACTCCTTCTTCTGAGGCTTCATCTGAGTAATTTGAGATTTGAAAGGCAAATCAGCTTGGAGCTTGCGAGGAACGCGGAGAGGATTGAAGTGTCGTTCTTGACGTTCAACAGGTCGGTAGGCTGAATTCTTGATCTGCGGAGTGGGTAGATTCTGTGCAGCTCGGACTTGTCCAGTGAGACGCATGCCTTCCCAAGCTTCGGAGACGCCACCTTCGAGGAGTTCAGTCACAGGATTGTAGAAGCGATGTGGTCGGACCGGGTACCAAGCGCGCAAAAAGACGATGTCGGACATCAGAACTTTGTCTTCGAATGTGGCTCGGAAGCAGCCTTCAGGTTTCGATAGTGCCTTCTTGATCTGGCCTCGAATGCCAGAAACAGTCTTGATCCCGGCGCCTTCGAATTTGGCGATTTCCAGGGCCGAGGAGAACATGTCTTTGATGAATGCGGTGTTCTTGAAGATCTTGTACGGGTGACCCGTCAATTTCAGCTTCTTCACGATCTCTGTGCTTTCGTCGACGTTGAGAATGACTCCCGTAGCTGCAATTCGGAACCCAGGATTCTTGTTCGAGAAGCTCTGGACACAGCAGAAACCTGTGTTCGGCGCAGCGAGAGGTCCATAGAAAGTTCCGAAGCAATGCATATGCTCCGGCGTATACTTGAGCATCCTATTCCGCGTACGCGAGTCAGAAATGCTGTAAACTGGTGTTGACTGGAAGCGTCGCCAGCCGAGCGAGAAGATCAAAGGATCGTTGGTCTTGAGAATCTTCTTATGCCAGCGGTGGCGCTTGATTCGAACCTGGACGAAGCCCATCCGCTCTTCGGTGGGCTGCAGACCGCCGATCAGCAAAGGAAACCGTGCATCGAAATTCTCCGTGAATTCGCATGGCACGTTCGTAAGAATGAGCCGAGCGTATGTTCCTGCTCTGTAGCCCTCTGCACGAATTCGTGTAGCCTCGTCAAGGTCTTCGAATTCTTTGCGATTGATCTCTTGCTGCTTCTGAAGCAACGCCTTTTGCGCATCGTACCATTCATCTTCGCCATATTCTTGCTCTTCGGCTTGTCCATTGGCTTGTCGATTGGTATTCTTCGGATTCAGAAAGCCTTCGCGATCCTCTTCTTCGAATCGCATCTTCAGCTCTTCTTTCTTGCGCGCATTACGTTCGCGCTCGTCCTCTATGGTTTCGCTGGTCTCAGCTCCACCGTGCTTCTCGCCGGACTCAAGATCTTCGAATTCGCCATCTCCTTCATCATCATCGTCAAGTCCATCGAACGGGTCCGAATCGTCGTCCTGGCCTAGTTCGTCGGCGTTTGCTCCAGTGAGTCTTGTGGAAGCGAATCGCTGTCTCAGAGCCTCCATATTCTCCTCATCGGCCCACTTTTCCTCCAGTTCCTCATAATCCAAAGCAGGAATCATGCGGTCTTCTTCGGTCTCATCTGTATTAGGCTTCTTTCTCTGGAAGAAATCATCGTCTTGTTCTTCGTCTTCCAAATAGGCATCGTCATGCTCTTCACCTCGCCACTTCTTCACAACCTCTGCAGTTGATAGCATGTCGTCGTATATCATTTTCGCAAGCTCGGCCACTCGGAAAGGCTGTTTTCTACCACGAAGCTGCTTCATACGCTCCTCCATATTGCCCTTCCATCTGACAGCACCATCCTCGTCCTCATCCTCTTCTTCGTCGAAGTCGTCTTCGGCTTCAGAGTCATCTTCCAGCTCTTGATCAGACACTGAAGACAGGGATCCGAGGTCACTATCAGAGTCGGCAAATGCCACGTCGCCATCGACTTCGCGATCTTTATCCTTTCGTCGTTTCGACAGCTGCTCGGGTGATTGTTGCAATGCTTCCAGATCTGCCTCATCGTCTGTCTCTCCACTCTCAAACCCTTCGTCTTCAGGCTCGTCATCCTCGGCGTCCTCTCGCTCGTATAGCCTTGCCTTTCTGGCACTTGACCTTCCAGTATCCTTGACTTCCTCGGTATCGTCGTCTAGCTTTTTCAGTCTTTCGCCTCGATCAAAAAGGGCGATTCCCTGGTCGTCTTCTCCAAGCAGCTTTCGCTCGCCTTGAAGCCCCACAACCATCTGTTCTCCCAGGCCTCTGTCCTCATCATCCTCCTCGGCGTTGAAAGTATTGCTCTTGACATCAATGTATACGGCATCCTTGTCCACAAGCACTCCTCCCACGTCACTCATAGGTGCATATATGACCTTTTGTTTCTCGCCGAGTCTTTTCCGCTTCTTCGTGCCTTCCGCTTTTTCTCGTGCTTGTTCGAAATATGGAGTCGGACATGGATCGGGCAGAGACTCCACTCGATCGACTTTCAGGTCGCCAACACCAGGTACATGCACTCGCACGTCATGAGACGGGAAGTTTGTACCTCGCAGATACCCATATAAAGCCACCGTTCGATCGCACTTCTCGTCCTTTTCGATTTCGGTCGGCGGAGTAATGTCGAGCATTCGATCGGCTAAAGCATAAGGGTGCGAGTTTCTCCAGACTAGAGGTCTCGGGTTCTTCATGACGCTCAGGAATCGTGACAAATTCAACACCTCGCGATCCGGATATCTTCCGTTGATCACACCAGACAAATAGAACAGCTTCGCGCCTTGGTAGAGCTCTGACCAAAATCTATGCTTCAGCCTCTTCTTCTGCGCCTTCAACGTATCTTGCTTCCGGAAGAGGTCCAGATGTGTCAAGATGCCAAAGACGTTTCCAGGCATACCAGTGCTGCTGAGAACCGACAAGAACTCCATAGTCTCCATCTCGAAGCCATAATTACCATCGATCATAAGCAGCACAATATCGACCACTTTCGCAAGGTCGATCGCACTTGCCAGACTGTCGCTTGGTCCTTCCACAAATGTCAACCGCCTCCTCTTGCTGGTGACAACGGTAATTGGGCCTGCTGGCTGCGAAATTGTCTGCCGTGCATATCGCTTCACCAAGCTCTTGATCAACGTCGTCTTGCCGACTCCAGGTGGACCAACAACTCCTACAACTAGAGGTGGCGCCTCTTCCGGCAGCCTGTCCACGAGCGGAACATGCAACCTCTTTTCCTTGACATCGTGACTTCGAGCCGCCTGTTTCGCAAGTCGTCCTGGAGCGGCGAAGGCGAAAGCTTTGGGATTTGGCTGACTCTTGTCGTGCTTCTTCTTCTCCTTAGTCGCCCGATGTGCTCGATGTATCTGGTCTTCGCCCGCCATCTTGGGCGAGTGTTGTGTGTAGCGATCACATGCGAATACACTCGGCGTTCGAGATGGCGACTGCCAAAATTTTGAGATCGGAGTTCGGTCCTGCAGCTGGGATCAAGCTTTGGCAAGGATTAGATCCGGCTAAAGACGGCAGTCGCGTGTTCAGCGTGGGAAGGCACGTCATTCCATCTGTGTCTGCCAGGCTTCACCATTCACATGCATATACAATCCTCCCGTCCTCCCACTTGAGCTGATACTCCCTTCCCGCTCCCATAAACTTCCCAGACAACCCCAAAGTGTCTTCACTTCTTCGCAGGTTCTCAACTTCACGACCCTTCAGGATGCCTTACAAGATCAACGTACGGTAGCTCACAGCCCTGCTAGTCGATAAGCCTGCTGACAGCTATCTCAGGTCTCTCTCAAGGACAAGAATGGCGACCAGTCAAAATACGATGCGTATGTCACCTCGAGAGCCGTCCGAGAATAGCATAATCTAATTAGATACCACAGTGCCAAGAAGCAAGTAGAAGAGCAAGGCGGCAAGATCGTTAACGAGTACACCTTGATCAAGGGCTTCACGTAAGTTGGGTTTCCTCATTGAGGCTAGGTCCATGTCTGATCAGAACGTTCTGCATAGTGCCGAGTTCCCAGACGACAAGGTCCACTCCCTCTCCACCGATGATCACATCAACGTCGAGAATGATGGCAAGGTCACCACTCAATGAGCATAGATGAATGGAAAGAAGAGATAAGGCTTGATGATTTATGGATATAGACGACTAGTCATGATCAAGATTTCGGTTCTCTTCATTTACCACATGCATCTCTTGGCTTGACATGAATTTACACTTCCACATGACACGCTGGCATGGAAGCAAAAGGTAAGGGTAGCCACAGTTGGACCACGCATTCTGCACATATTGCCTCGACCAAGTGGAAAGCGTGCTCGGTGTTCGATTATGTGCACGATTGATATGCCCACTGAGCGATGGAGCTCTGCTGCTTGCCCGACGCAATCCCATATCTGAAGCAAGGCTCATCAGATTTTGACGTGTTGACGTGTAGAGCGAAAGGGTCCTTGAGTCGTCGTGCCTGCACTCTGCTGGCAGTCAGAACTTCAAGAAGAATGATCACGTGCCTGAGTCGCAATGACATTTACTCAATAGTGGATATGCAGAGTCACGGCCAGAGACTTCTTGCTGTGGGGTTTTCATCTCAAGTTTCACAGTCCCTTCGAATACCTAACAGTTTAAGAGCGAATACGATTCTCCATGTGCAGGATTCTGGTCGGCCGTAACTCATTCCAGATCAGCTCTGTCAGCCCTCTCAACCGCGATCCACAGTTTGTGCAACACTGACCAGCGTTCAAGAGTTCAGATTCGCTTTGCATCTGTAAAGAACCACGATACACTAAAGCGACTATCCGACTTGAAGCTAGTAAGGTTAAAGTTGTCAACTGCAATCATGCTCTCGGTCAAGAGCTCGATCTCCAGGAGTCCACATTTTCTCAGCAATCCTTCACTCGAGCAGGAGCTCTCTCAGCAAGGTAAGACGTTCTAAGAGTGAGGGCATGGACTTAGGCTCCACAAATGAGGTCCTAGAGGACGAAGTCGGCTGGATTTGCCGGGTTGTGTTCGTGATTCTTGGTTCAATGCCGTGCTCGCGAGACAGGCGTTCGCGAAGCATCCAAGCTGACAATTTCGTGCTCCAGTTCATGATCTGGTCAACGCCATAAATGATCGAAACTTCGACTCAAGGTCTCCTGCCTGGAGACGAGCCACGGGAGATTTTGTAGCTTCCACTTGTTTCGCCGAGTTGCCGCCTAAGACAACGAATCTGGAAGACTTCCTGCACTACATGCAATGGTATACTTCTTTCAATCCGACCTACAAGCTACAAGTCAGAGATACCGGAGTCACATTGAACGATAAAGGGAACAAGGCCGGCATCTTCGTGAATTTCGCATGTGCAGGGTCGCCTCCAGGTACAGTCCGATACAGCGTCGGGCTTTTGGAGTGCGAGAAGATGCTGGGAAAATGGTATTTAACGAGATATCAATGTCTTCCTGGCTTGGTGTATGAAGATCAGGATAGTTGCTGTGGTTTTTGACATGTTGATGGACATGGTTTCATACATAGAACTGCTTGGAGAGAAAGCAGGACCAGTCCAGTCTCCACTTTTTCCACACCCCACATCCACGTCCATGTCCATATTGCTGTTCATTTGACTGCACTGTTGACTTTGCTCTATACGCACCATGGAGATAACACAATTTGTCGCCAGCCACCGCGAGGCACTCCTCATCGGCGACTACAACACCTACCGAGCGCAGCTTTCGCGTCAGCTGCTTGCGACCCGTAAAAGACTTGGCCGAGCCACGAACAAGAGAGAGAAATTCGCTGCGAAGCCGGTCACGGCAGAAGACATTGGCAATAAGCATGAATTCCTACATCTCTTGTTGCTCACCTCCGAGCGAGCATGGGCGCATGCGATGCACCTGAAGACTACCCACGCTGATGATGCGAGCGGGGAGGGATTGACTGGGTCAACGCGGAGCCATTTGATATCCAGGCTGAGCAAAGCGGCAAAGACGGCGCAGCAGATTGTCAGTCGACTCAAAGAGCAGAATGCTAAGGCTAGCGCTCAAGATGTGTTGGAAGCACGAGCATACCACGCAACTTTGGCAGGCTCGGAGGAATTCGAGAAGCAGTCGGGAGGACAACGGCCGGACGAGGACCGAGAGCGAGGCTGGCAGTCATGTCTGCGCAATTACTCGTTGGCAAGAGTCATATATGCCGCACTGCTGGAAAAGTACAAGAAGGAAATATACAGAGAAATCATATCAGGCACTGTGGACCCAACCATCCGATACGCCGCATATCAAGCACGTCTCTCGCGAACGATCGCCATTCCGGCAGTAGCGAAGCGGTATTTTCCAAAAGACGACAAGGACCTGGTCGTCGAGATCGAAAAGATCGACCAATATGCGCTCAAAGACAAGCCTGTGCCTAATGATGACGCCGATAAGCAGGCCGCACCTCAGGAAATCCCGAGTAGCGTCCATTGGAGAGGCCGCAAAGCAAACATTGTGGACGCCTCGATTGGACAAGCTTTGGCCAATGTGACTGTTGCTGAAGCCAAGCTTCGCTCGTATCTGGTCGCTAATGCCACAGCTACGTCTCGCGACAAAGCTGCCGCATACGACGAGGTCTTGAATGCCTCTCAGGACGCTACGGATGCTGCCAAGTCAGCTACTGATGACTTGGAGAAGGAGCGTGTGGATGAGGGTGATGCACGCATGCAAGATCTTCGCGTGACAAGTCTTTCGGTCAATTATGACTTGGTGTCCTGGCGCGTTGGAAGATATCGGACGCTCATCGGAGAGGACGACGGCTTGACCTTCGAGGCCGAGCAGCAGAAAAAGCCAACCAGAGCACGCAAGGATAGCACGGAGCTTCCCGAGAAGGAGGAGCCAAGAGGCAGAAAGCTCGCCAGACTACGAGAGCGTACCGTCCTATACGATGCCATTATTCAAAGCATCAACTCCGTGAAGGATCTCCGAGGTGCCGTGCGCGATGAGAAATTTGTTGCTGAACTGGACAGCAAAGCTGCATACTTCCGCGCTCTGAAATGTCTCAACATCTCATATTCGCACGGACTGCATGGCAATCACTTGAATGCGCTTGCTCTGTTGAAGCGTGCACAAGATCTGCTCCCCATCATTAGCGATCTCTCGGCAGCACGCGAAGGCGACGCACCGGCGACACTGGAAATTGACGCAACGACCTTTGCCAAGGCCAAGGGCTACATCGATGCTCTGGTGTCGCGCATGCATGCTGTGGTCGAGCTACGCACGTTGGAGGCCAACTCTGCCAAGGCTGCAGAGAAGGGGATGACAACTGCAGCTCCGCTTGTCCAGCGTCTGAACGAGTATCCGACGCCAGGAATACAAGTCGATCTCAAAAATCTTGTCTCGTATCCTCCTAAGGTCGAGCCTGTGCCTGTGAAGCCACTATACCTGGACATCGCATTTAACTACATCGAGTACCCGGGCAGGACAGGAACAGTAGTAGAACCACAAGCACAGCCCACCATTAACGGTGTTGACGAAGCACCCTCGCAGCAGCCGCAGAAGAGAGGATGGTTTGGCTTTGGTCGATCATGAGACTGCCCTTGCCATAGCAAAGTGAACAGCCTTTGCAGTTGACAAACCTCCCGGTGAATCGCAGACTTGAGATGTCCAGGGGTGGTCAGCTTTGCTACCAGCTCCTGGTGCCACACGCATGTCGATATTGGCAAACTCTCGGGTGCATCGCTGCAGCAGCATGAGCGTTGTCCAATTGCAGGATCGCAAACGGAGCACTGTGCGACGTTGTCGGTGGATGGCGTTGCCATTTAGAAGATGCTGCCTGGAGCTCGCGAAATGCTTTACCAGAGATGCTAAATGATGCAATCTCTTATGGGACTGCATGCAACGCGGGCCTTTCGATGCCTCTTTCCGACTGAGGGCACCGGGAAGCCGCAAGAGCTCGGCAACTTCAAAAGCGCTCTATTGCAGGAATGGCTGACCAGGTGCTCATCAAGCAAATAATTGATAGCAATCAATACCGCGATCCATCGTCATGGTTCAACTTCTCATAGTACACGCTGTCAGCAATCCAAGCAGGATCACACTGCCAAACAGATGACGCGAAGCAGAGAGCGCCTCAATCCATCGCAGCTTGGGGATTTCCTCGGATTTGGCTCCAAAAGCTGACACGACCAGACTATCTTGCCAAGACACTGCAGTCAAGCTTGCAGCTAAGCTCACAGGATCAACTGTCTTGGTCTCAACGTAACGCAACTGCGGCGAAGCCATGCTACTGTATGCCATAGAAGGCAAGAATCTCTACAAGCCCAAAAGCCATTGGTTGACTTTGGCGACGACCGCGGCTCGCTTGTGGCGTCGCACACAGTCAGATCGGCACACGAACTTTTCTCGAGTTTGAGATCGACGTCCATCCAGCCCTCACACTCTCACTCACAATTGCAAAGCGGTTCGCTTAATCACTATAGACAGTGCTTACATGCTTGCGGACATGCAATACCATTTCATTGCAACCCCATTTCGGCAGCACGAGACACATTCACAGTCACCGAATCACGATTTTGTAACACAAGGACACGTCAGTTTAGCTACTCATCTTCGATTGCCTTTCTCATGAACACGCCGACAGCGAAGCCAGTCTACAGGCGGAACGGCTTTGCTGGGGTCACTTAGTAGGATTTGCTCCATCTTTCCCCGAAGTTCAATGCCAAGGCCTGTCCTCGGAACCTGCACCGACAACTGGTCTGGACGACAGTCCATCATCAAGTTCCTCCTACACGATTGCCTATACATAGGACTGGGCTGCCACGTGAAACGAATGGGCTGCTCTCGCAAGACAAGAAGGTTCTCTAGCCGATCCTCTACTCTTACCTATGCCCCTCACCTTTCTACTCGAGCTCTAGCTTCCTGCACCTATAGTGACATTCCGCGACATTCTGCCCACAACACTTCATGTCTGTCATAAACCTGCAGGAACTATGCATGAACACGAGCGGGCAATAAATCCTTCTTGGACAGAAAGAGCTTGTACCTGGCAACTTGCTCAGACGGATGGCTTAAACTTGGTGCAGATCAGCGACCGCACTCGGCAAGAAATCCTTCTTACACATACATTTTGCAATTACTGCCAAGAACCGGCTCAACACACGAAGCATGATGGTACACGACTAGACGCTAAGCGGTTCAACACCTAGAAGCCTGGTTGCGAAGGCTTTCTGGCTCCTTTCGACACTATTGAACATTCTAGCGTGCAGGTACGGGCATCTAAATTAGGCAGCACGGGCTATGACGGTGTCTGCGGTGGTATGGCATGTCACTCATTCTGTCCTCCATCTACGCAGCGACCACAGCGGACCACAGTAGCCGCAGCTCGTGCTGCCTTCGCAGGTATCAATTCGCCACGACACTTCATGCAAGCCGACTCGGACAGTATGCATTTGACGTAGCAGTGGAGCGATGGATTTCATCGGTTCTGCGGTCAGGCTTCCGATCCATATCGATGCCATTTTCAGCTGCTTCAATCATTAGCGATCACGATGATGCGATCGCTTGTTCTTGAAGGCATATAAGAGCGCAGAAAGATGTAAGGTCCTCGACACTTCTCAGCATCAGCATTCATTTCGTCTGTACAACACTTCACCTCATCACATCACAACAACCGAAAGTTCCATTCGCTTGACTTTCAGATCAACCGTTGTTTCAAAATGAAGAGCTTTTTGATGATCGCTGGCCTCGCCGCCATGGCTGCCGCCAACCCAGTCGCAGGCGGTGGTGGATGGGGAAACGGCGGCGGCTGGGGCTCGTCTTCGGAGTGCAAGACTGCCACTGAGGTATAGTCAAATGTAGAAGACCACATCAACACTCTCTGACCGCTTCAGACCAAGTACGAGACCAAGTACGAGACCAAGACAGCAACTGTACCAACAACAGTGTACAAGACTGAGACTGAGACCGCTTACAAGAGTAAGTCAATCGCTTTGCGACCTGACATTTACTCATTGCTGACCTTGCTCGAAGCTGCCACTGCCACCGTCACCGCATACAAGACCGAGACTGTCACCGCTACCTACACCAAGCCAGCCGAGACCAAGACCGCTACTGTGACTGCCACCATCACCGGCAAGCCATCCACTGTCTACAAGACTGAGACATACACTGCTCCTTGCTCGAAGTCTACTGGCTGGGGTGGAAACGGCTGGGGTGACAAGAACAAGGGAGGCAACGGCTGGTAAATCAAAAATCATGATGTTGACATGATGGAAACATTTTTTACGACATCTCATGAAAAAGTACATGATCAAATGACATACATTGACGACACTCCCTCATGTAGACTTAATTCAATACAATGAATGTATATACATGTCGAAAGACGAATTTTATGAGGACTTTTATGTCTACCTTGGCCTCACTAGGGCTTCATCTCATAGGCGGTGCGGCAGTCACCTCAAGGGCATTGGTCCTGGCGGTTCATCGAGACACAAACCTTTGACACTCAGCCAACCACGAAACCGAGAGAAGCGTTGTTATTCATGGACCTTGAGATTTTCGTGAGACTCATCTATCTGAGAAATCGCCACTACTTCCCGTGAAGAGGTCGGCATGGTCTCGCCAAACACCATAATACCTCTCACTGCTCGAGTTGTTTACTCGTGACCGATTGCCTTGGGAGCTCGCACAAAAGCCATGGGAGCAACAGCACCAGTCAAAGCGCTTGGCTCTCCGGTGATATGTGGGTCTTCTCCAACAAAGTTGTTGGGGAAGCCAGGCTCGAATGGGATCACGCTCTCCAGCTTCTCAATATCCTCGCTGGACAGCTTGATCTCGAGGGCCTTGATGTTCTGGTGTAGATGCTCGACCTTTCGTCCTCCCACAATTGGAAATACGTTCGGTGTCTTGGACATCACGTATGCCAGAGCGACCGCTGTTGGGGACTCCACGCCGTGCTTTTGTCCAACTTCGTCGAGTGCTGCTGAGATCTTCTCTTCTTGCTCTGTCTGGCCGCCGCCCATGAGGCTTCGGAGAGCCTCGTTGTTCTTCTTGCGCTCCTCGAGCTGCTTCTTCGATTGGAACTTGCCTCCGCCGATTACATCCCAAGGTGCCTACAAAGCGATTATTCGAAGGTCAGTAAGTGTCTCAGACATTTGGGCGCTCTCGAGTTATCGCTTACCAGTGCCATACCCCAGTGACGAGCCATAGGGATGACCTCGCGCTCTAAATCTCTGAGCATGATGTTCCAGCGCCCTTGGTAGATACTAAACTGTGTCTTGCCATTGGCCTTGGCATATGCGTTGGCTGCGGAGACAATGTATGCGGGAGTGTCTGAGATGCCCAGGTATAGGACCTTGCCTTGCTTGACGATGGCATCGAGACTGTCCATCATCTCCTCGATGGAGGTTGTCCAGTCCCACCAGTGGACGTATAGAATGTCAATCCAGTCGGTCTTGAGCTTCCTCAGTGAGTCTCGCAAAGACATGTGGAGTGATCGCTTGTGGTTTCCAGAGTGATTAACCGTCTTGCCCTTTCCATCTTTCTCGAGTCGGTAGTTTGTGGTGAATTTGGTGGCGATGACCATGAAGTCTGGCATCAAGTCAGCATTGAGACAGCATACAAACTCGACAGGAGTCAAAGAGTACCTCTGTTCTGCTTCTTTTCCATCCACTCTCCAATCCATTCTTCGCTCTCCTCAGCTTGATAGTTGTTGGCGGTATCAATGAAGTTGCCGCCAGCAGCCTCGAACGCATCGAGAAGCTTGAAGGACTCTTCCTTGCTCATTGATCCCATAAATTCGTTCCATGCCTGACCTATGCTCATGGCACCAAGCTGCAAGGGAGAGACTCTGATTCCAGCCGTGGACGACAAGACGCGGTACCGCCCAAGCGCAGTGGCTGGAGCGGGAGCTGGCTTGAACAATTCCATATTGAGTAGTTGTCGATGTGAGAAGTTTGGTGAAATGGAAGGATTTGGAGTTTGTGGTTCAAGAAGTACAGAATAAATTGGACTTCACCGACTGTGATGTACCTGCAGCTCAGACACGCAAGTGCTCGCAGCGTTCGGTCCTACAGCTTAACTCCTCCATCTCCGCTGTTGACTTCCACTTGATGTCACCATTGCTTAAGCACGCCAAACAAATGCGTTACAGGTGCGGCCGCTGGACCGCGTTCTTTGCACTTGGTTCCCACAGCCTTGGTTGGCCATCCATACGAGTAAATGGACATCTCGTTCTTTGCATCCCGTAGCTCTTTCAGAAATACCAGCACAGTGGACAGGCCATGCGATGAGTGCGGACATAAGGCTTTAAGACTTGGTCGAAACACTGAGATTTTTCATCAATGCCAACAATTTGGTGACGCAGGTGGTGCCAGTCGTTCCCCGCGGGCGCCGTTATTATAGTTCTACTCTTTCAGACGCGCCAAGACCGGATCGAGCCTCAATCTTCAACCTTAAATCCGTTGCTCGGTTTCGACCCCCGACCTTTTTTCAACAGCACACCATCAACGCGTTCTTGGGACTCCTCAAAGGCAACAAGCATGCCGAAGCAGCCCTGTACCATCACTGAAGAGCTCGCACTTGAACAGTGCAGCTTTCTGCAACCCTTTCTGGATCTTCGTCGCGCCAGATACCATCGGCACAAAGTGCAAACACGTCGAAAGCTCGTCACACCCTTATGACCGAGCCTGGTCAGGACACTACTGTGGCTTTGAGACGAATGTCGCTTGGGAGAGCACCTTAAGGCATCGTGGTGCTGAGCTTGTAAAGGATTATGGAGTTTTCGACGCGCTTGAAGGGAGAAAAGTCCATTTCTTTCCCGCCACGCTCAACAGTGATATAGGACATGACTGTCTGAACGACTTGCACCACAAAATGCGTCTCGCCCACAATAATACCAATCACTGGCCCCATGAGGAAAACATCGATCGAGGAATCTGGCTACCTTTTGATGGCTGACCTCTTGTAGCACAATCATCGAGACCCCGCCGGCAGACGCCCAATCGGGCAAGAAGCATCAATGTTACGATCGACTGCATCTAAAGCTTGACGCTGAGGCTTGTACTCAGGAAGCTATTCTGGCTGAGGATCTACCATTTCAGTGCACCACTAGCTCAGATGGCGCTTGATGTAGCCATACACAATGGCTCGACGAGCGTGCACACGAGACGGGTCTCCTTTGATGTCATTCAAGGCCGTGGCTCAAATGCATACTTCTTGCGAGCTTAGCTCTCTTGCGCATCTCGCAACTTCACTGAGTTCTGAGGGATCTCCAGTCATCGAAGTGATGCACAGCGCTCGTGATGGCAGGCGACAACACAGAGAGCTCGACTTCGAGTCTGCGGCATCAATGTTCCGGAGTGTCTGGTGGTCAGAAGCATGATCTCGAGAAAGATGCACCAACACAAAGCCAATCAGACAATACTAGCGATGCTGGTGCTCAGACGACGATATCAGCATCAGCTAAACCCGCGGGACGATACAGTGACTCGCCAATTCCAGATGGTGGCCTAAGAGCATGGCTTCAAGTACTCTCCGGATTTATGCTCTACCTGAACTCTTGGGTGAATCATGGAATCGTTACTTGCCACAGTCCTTACTTGCTGACTTGGCTTCATCTAGGGCATCGCCACAGCATATGGAGTGTTCCAATCGTACTATCGCTCTTCACTCCTGCGTTCCGAAAGCAATTCGAGTATATCATGGATCGGGACTATACAAGGATTTCTGCTGGCATTCATGACCATATTTGCAGGACCTATATTCGACCGCGGGCACCCACATGTTCTCGTCGCCACCGGTGGTTTCTTGGTCGTATTTGGAACTATTATGACGTCTTTGTGTAAGCAATACTGGCAATTTTTCCTGGCACAAGGAGTTTGTGTTGGCTTGGGCGCAGGTCAGATCTTTATCGTTGCTGTAGCGATACTTCCGGGATGGTTTGAAGGCAGGCGTGCCATAGCGACTGGCATTGCCGCCTGTGGAGCTGCTATCGGCGGAGTCATTTACCCTATCGTCTTCCATCGTCTGCAGCCTGTCATTGGCTTTCCCTGGACTGTCAGGGTCATGGCATTCATTATGCTCGCAACAACACTTGTCTCGCTCGCTGTTGTCAAGATGCGGACAAAACCTCCACCTCGACCCAAAATCGTCGATTTCACAGGCTTTCGAGAGCTTTTATTTACACTCTTTGCGATCATTTGCTTCGTTGGAAGCATGGGACTATATGTGCCTTTCTTCTTCATTATCGACTATGCTGCAGAAGTCGAGGGTCTGAATCACGAGCTGGCGTTCTACATGCTACCAATACTTGCATCCGGAGGCATCCTTGGTCGTATCATCCCGGCGGTGTTAGCGGATCGTGTTGGAACTTTGCCAGTGCTGGCATTTACGACATCTGTGGCTGCAGCGCTCGCTTTCTTCTGGATTCTGGTCAGAAGCTCGACTGGGGGTATTGTCGTCTGGAGTCTGTTTTATGGCATCTTCAGCGGGCCTTTCGTGAGCCTTCAAACGCCTACCATTGCAGCAATCACTCCCGATATGCGGATTGTAGGAGGTAGATTGGGTATGTCGACCTTTTGCCTGGCGCTTGGTGTGCTCATCGGCAACCCTGTCGCCGGTGCCATTCAAGCGCACGGCAGCTGGATGGGCATGCAGATATTTGCAGGATGCACACTCACTTTGAGTGCGGTGTTGACTATAGTCATGATGGTCGTGAAGATGAAAAGAGACAATGCAGAAAAGTCATGATCGAATCAGCTCGAAGACTGTACACAAAGCGACAGTCTATATTGCCACGTCAGTCGTGCTAATCATGACAGATACCTATGCCACAGTCCGACCCAGGGTGTTTCAGCAAGCCTGGTCTTCTGGCGTACAGGACAAATGCAAATCTTGCAAATGGACACTGCAAGCTATGTACATATAGCCACGACCGCCCCATATTCAGCTCAAACCATCAACCAACTTCTAGGCACATTTCCCAGAGAATGAGACCAAGCTACGCTGCTGTGATCTCATGTGGCCCAGCCATCCTGCTGGTAGCAGCCCTTCCGACTCTCTCAGACACAACGCTTCAATATGTCGTCTTCGACAACTATTGGTGCTCGGCTGACAAACTCGATCCGAGATATACGTTCGACAAGCGGATAAATTATCCCTACGCCCTATGCCAGGCTATTGAGCCAAAGCAGTCTTTCATGTATCACGAAGCTGGAGATGAAAGCTGTGAGGTGATGTTGTTCCTTGACGAGCATTGTACGGCGACACCGCCTTTCTATCCTACAAAAGACGTCTGCGAGACCACATACTTCAAAGCGATCTGGGTCAGCTGTTAGTGTTCAGGAAGTTCATGGCAAAGACTTTGAACGTGTGATCCAGCATTGGCGATGAATCCGGGGTTTGTTCGGAATGTCTGCGGTGGGGCATTTGGTCAAAGATCGTTCGCGTCAATTGGGAAGGGAAACAAGATGGTCGGGGGAGACAGCATTCATGTTCCGGACCCGCAGCATCGCATCGGATTTTGCGACTCGGACGTGGTCTCTCTTGCCGCCGTACCTGGCTTCTACACCGCGACTTGCTTCCGGCGAAGTATCTCCTTGAAGCCAGAAAACCGACATGCAAGCTGTATACCAAGACTCCAAGACCGGCTTGCGTACATGGAGTGGCGAAGCTCCACAAATCAGAAGCCAGCAGGATTTCCTATTCCCTGCTGTTCCTGGGGTTGATCGGCGGATACCAAGACCTCGAAGCGAAATATTTAGATTCCATGCATCAAACAGCATGCGTTCCTGCTGCGAATGGGTGTTCGAATACCATATATCCTCCGGAAAAGCTGCACGTGTTCAAAGCACTCAATGTTCTTATGCAAGTCAACTCGCAGCTTCCTGTTCGATGCTCCACGTTCGGTCGACTAAACATATTGGTCGTCATTGCCCAGTCCGGGTACCGATGCTAAAGTGGTGCAAGTAGTGCTCGGGCGATTCGATGCGCGACGCAATGTCAAGGATGGCATGCATATAAAGTCAGCCTTTCCTTCTCAAAACGACTTTTGTCGCGGACAGGTTTGGCCTCGATTGAGCCGCTGCCATCTTTACCAGCACCACTCGCTACACACTCGCTCATTTCAAGATGGTACGCACGTTACTTCCTCTTGCTGGCCTGGCCGCCCTCATTTCTGCTTTACCTTTGGACCCGAGACAGAGCGTTTCCTGCGTTGAAGGCCTATATATCCTTGTTGCAAGAGGATCGAATCAACCTGCTGGTGAAGGCTCAGTAGGACCAGTAGCAGATGCCATTGAAGCTCGTGTGCCGAACTCTGTGTCACAAGCGATAGACTATCCAGCTACCATCATTGCTCTTGGTAAGATACTTTGGCAAATAGGTCAACACCTCGCTGATCGCTGTGTCACTTTCAGACTCCAACTATATAACGTCAGTGAATGACGGGATCGAGGATACTAAGACCAAGATACAAGATTACGTGACTGCATGTGGATCCGCAAGCCGCATCGCCTTGGTGGGTTATTCTCAAGGCGGTAATGTTATGACCGATACCCTGGCCGGCGGCACTGGCAAGCCAGATCCCATCGCCCAGGAGTACGCACAGTACAGTGAGTGCATACTCCAATAGTATCAAATCAATGTACTGACCAGACCAGTCGAGGCAGCAGTCGTCTTTGGAGACCCACGTTTCAACGCGGGTCAAGCCTACAGCGCAGGCAACTCCACTAGTGACGGAATCTTTGCGCGAGATAGCAGCTTGGCAGCGTTGAGTGCTTATGCTGGCATTCTGAGGAGCTACTGCGACGAGGACGATCCGTTCTGTGCAAGCGGTGACAATCTCGATGTGCACTATGCGACAGTCGAAAAGTACACTCAAGCGGCAACCGATTTTGTAGTTGGATTGACCACTTGAGATATTGGCCTGGAGAATCAAGTTCACGGAGCTTGAGCAGCGGGTTTGGTGTATGATCGAAGTATTGACTGGGAAGAGGTCTGTCGATATCCATCATGAGCTCACTTTTTTATCCTACGCCAGAGCAGCCAGCAGGCCCACGATACCTCCACCGCCAAGCAAAAATGCTCTTACCAGGTTTTGTCTGCCAAATTTGGCGAGCATATCTCTGACCTCTGAGTCTTCAGCTCCGCTCGAGGATTTCTGTGTCTTGGTCGTTGGCCCTGATAGATCACGAAGCTCACTAGCAGAACCTTTGCTGGCCACTGAATCTTCAGCGCTTCGCTGACCAGGCTTGATGCCCTGTCTTTTCTGTTCTTTTGCACTTGCAGCGCTCCGCGAGCCTCCCAGATCCTCATTCTTCTTGATCAATGCGAAATTGTTCGGAATCATGACTCGCGCTGTCCATGGCCCAATGCTGAATGCAAGCAGTGCGGCAGCTAAGTAGGCATTCACTTTGAAGCCATTGGTGGTCTTCAGAAGCTGCGTGATTGTTCGAATCTTCGGTGGTAGCGCATCGTAGGCAAGGTACGCGAAGCCTGCTGCTGAAAGCACCTGATCAAATGTCAACACGGTTCGATCCCTTCTCAGTTCGGTGTCGTACTGAAGCTTGCGGAAAGATATGTGAGCCTCTAGAAAACAGCCATCGAGTGGCTGGTAGTGCTCGATCTGCAGGCTGAGCTTGGAGCTCTGGCACGTCGAAGAGCGAGAGGGTTGCAATGCCTCCAGCAGCTATCAAGGAGATTGATATGCTGAAGGTCTGGGCTAGAGTCGTGAGAGCAGGCATCGTTCTCTAGAATTAGCACTGTCGCCTACAACACCTGCTTGATGATTTTGAGGTCGCTCAGGCTGGCATATATATCCTCATCTGAGATGGCATCGCAGATCCCGCAAAGAGCGAAGGCTTCGGACTTTGAAATGTCCAGCCTTCATGGCGCGAGCTACGTCAACCTGACGCATAATTCCTTCTCATAATCAAGGGAATGGCGATGATACGCAACATCATTGGAACTTCCGTGTCTACAGCCACAGCGATGGTTCGAGATACACGTAGCGATGAAGGCGTATAGAGTAAAACGAAATGCTGTGCAGTCTGTCCAGGAAAGACACCAGCATCGGAGCTCGGTCCGCTGCTTCAGTTCCCCCGAACAGGAGGAAGCCAATGGCTGGGTCCTTCTTCAATCTACATTCAACACAGGCACCTTGTCCTTCACCACGCACTGGAGCAGATGTCAATAGCTTCTCGAAGCCTCCGATTAACTTATGTGACGCCAAGCACCACTTTCTTGCTCGCCAACTCACACACATGGCTACCGATCCAACGCGAGTGACAGCTCAAATGGAAGCATGAAGAGCAGATGAGCCCTTAAGATGAAAAGGATGTCTTAAGTTCGATCATAAGCGGCAGACGATTGCCTCGCTTTGGCCTTTCTTAGCTTGGACTGCTCGGACTCGGGACTTCCTCAGAGATCGCACAAAATACCTCCTCAAGGCATGGATCATTCAAGAGCTTGGATCCTGGCACCGACTCCCTCGCCATGGCAATACACATAGGGCGAGCGATGTGCTCAGCGCTCCGGCGTGAATGCTGAGAGTCAGCGAGCTGTACTTCGACTCGGCGCTCTAGAAACTCCACGTGCCTATGAGCTTGCTAGTTGATGACCTGAGGGACGCGAATCTGGAGCTTCGCCCACGAAGTGAGCTCAATGGTAGTAGATCGCGCGGTCAGTTGCCGCCCCGAAAACGCCAATTTTTTTCACTCACTCCCTGCATATATGACCTTCAGATGAACCAGGAAAGGGCTGGCGGACTACCCAGAAAGTTGTTGGCGCTGTCGACGCTATCGAAACGACACTGCGAACTTCTCGAGAGGCTTTGCCTCAGCCGCACTTCCAAGACTCTCATAGAAATGCCGATTGGGCAAATACAGGCAAGATACGTGTCTACGCAAAAGAGGGCAAGCAATTCAGCGGGCTTCTGGCATCATCGATTCTGCAATGCTTTCTGCCCAAGGCCAGACACAGCAGCAGCTCCTATTTTTGCCACCTCGCTGTAGTATCCTGGCTTCGTGGCGGAGGCTGTTGTACACGTCTCCGCGCTAACGCAGCCTTGCGCTTGTACCATGCTGATATTCGTGTTTCAGAATCCAATTCTCTATTCACTCACTGGCACAACCTGAAACACATCTGATCAAACTTTCAAGCAGGTTGGTCTCAACAGATAGGTCTTTTGTAATGCTTATATGGACGCCGTGAGCGTATATAGTACCATCCTGAACGCATGCGGCCGTGCACGGGAAGTCAAAACCTTATCTTGCATATGTAGGGTTACTTCTGCACACCCTCTCAGAAGTACCTTACGGCCTGGAACAGAGCTTGCGTGGATACAAGCATCTACGATGCATTCGAGTTGGAACGTGACTATAATTTGCAGCTGCGGCCGATGGAGTGTTATATCATGGAGCCTTGCCCTCCTGGATTGGGCCTCTGCTGTTGGAACCTTCGGCTAGAGAAGTAATATCTAATGTATAATGGCGAGGTACACCAGCGTCTCAGCGCATTGGAAAAGGACCTGGTCGTCCTGGAATGGCTCGTGGGCCCTGGAACTCAGTGCGATTGCGTTCAGTGTTGCGAGCTTTTTGGGACTTTGCGTTGTACTCAGTGTTGGCAACGGGAAGACCGTTTGGAACGGGGTCACTTTGAACGCCTACGTATCCATACTTGCTACAGCGAGTAAGCTCGCAGCTTTGTTCGCACTCAGCTCTGCCATCGGCCAGGCCAAGTGGACTGTATTCTGGCACAAATCAGGGTCGCTTCTGGACTTCGAGGCGATAGACTCAGCAAGCAGAGGTGCTCTTGGATGCGCGCAGCTCCTTTTCCATACGAGAAACGTGTACGTGGCCTACATAAGCATCATGGCGTTGCACTCTGACCTGTCTGTAGGGCATTACTCGGCGCACTCGCCTCTATTCTGGCATGTGCATTTGATCCATTCGCGCAACAGCTTGTGCAGTACAAGGCTGTGACAGAATTCGACAACAACGCGACTGCTAGACTGCCATTTACACGGAGATACGATGGTGGCAATCTTTTCCCAGTCTATATGACCAGCGGGCAGGTGTGGCGGCCCTACACTCTCTACCGCCATTGCTAACATCAAACAGTGACAGGTGAGAACATACTGGAGCCCAGCCCAGACTACGCAATGCAAGCGGCAGTGCTCTCTGGTATCATTCAGCCAGAAGAAATGGTGTCGCAACAGCTTACCGTTAGTTGCCCCTCCGGGGACTGTAAGTGGCCGCCTGTGGAGTCGCTTGCCGTATGCAGCATATGCTATGATCTTGAGTCATTGCTGGTAACATCGTTATCCCAAGGCAATCCATCTGCGGCACTTCTTAGTACCGGTGCTATGAATATAGGAAACTTGACAACTTTCACGCTGCCCAACAATCTGTCACTGGACAACATCGACGGCCAATCTCCTCTGTTGATGATGACAGCACTTGGAACTGCCATTCCTGGAGAAACATGCCGGATGCAGGATCTCGACACGCTGATCTGGTCCATGACTATGATGAGGGCAAAGTCATCGAGCCAGGATGCTGCGGCAGACTGGCCGAATATTGCCATTGAATCAAAGGAGTGTGCTCTCTACTATTGCGTCAACCGATATCAAACATTCATGACCGGAAACCGTATCCAAAGCAATATCACAGAAATGGTCGCTGCTAAGCGCCAAACTGAGTCTTGGCAACCACAAAGCTTTCAAGGGATCAACCAATCTCAGACGGAGCAACTCCTACAATCGCTATCTTGGCGGGATCCTGGTGGCGGCACGTGGTATACAATCAATCGAACAGACCTCTCCATTGGAAATGGGTACAATGTATCGAACGACGCTGTCAAATCACTCAGCTCTCTGTTCTGGAGCGACTTCTGGGCGAACACCTCTCTGGCTCCAAACATTACTGGGTATTACATTCCGGGAGCGAACGGTCCAGACTTCGCACCCGATGTAATGCAAGTACTTTACGATGAGCCAGATCTCGAGTCTAGGTTTGCCATCCTCGCCCAAAGCATGAGCAATGCGATGCGGATGCGCTCAGAAGATGCAACATTCGAAAATGGGTCTGTCGGGCAGCCAATCACAAAATACAGGATCGAGTGGCCGTGGATCTCATTGCCTATTTGTAGTAGTAATGGCGAGTCTCATCCAACTTCTCCTGATCATGAAAGCATCCAAGAGCTTGCCGTTGTGGAAGTCCAGCATACTCGCTTCGCTGTCACGAGGTCCGTACGTCAAGGACGTGTTTCATGGAGCTGAAACGGTCGCGGCTATGCGGGCGGCGGCATCTCGAGACAAAGTCTTCCTTTTCGAAGAGGACCTGCCGAGTTCCAAGGCTAGAGCAGAGGAGTATCTGCTGTCGATCTCCTCTCCTTCTCTTTCCGGCTGGACCAACGACAGTGAGCAATCACCTCTTACACCTTATCGGTCTCGATTTGATAGCACACGTACGCACCGGAGAAACATCAGCGAGTCATCGACTGCTACACTGGTCAACAATGCGGAAGACTCGCCATACTCACCTGCCGTCGCCCACTTCAAAGAAATTGCAGGACATCGACGAGGCCATAGCGATCTTTCGTCGTCAGCCTCCGCTCATGAGACCGCGACATTACTAGAGAATAGCGGCCTCGGTCTCTCTGGTACGAACCCAAGGCAGTGAGTCCACAGCATACTTCGAACGATGGGCTGGGTGCCACAAATACCGGCAGATATGTGATTCTGCAACGATACTTCTCGAACGTGAGACCTCACCTGCTCTTTGAGCGGATCACTCCCTTTGCTGCTCTAAAGCTAAGCTCCCTGCCTCGCAAATAGAGGCAGAAAGCACACATTCATTGCGGAATGGGCCAGTGCTCGTTGGCCCGGGGGATAAGTGGTACACCTCAGATCAACATTTCAATCCTTTGCAATCCGAGAAACATGCGGGTATCGGAGATAAATGTTCACACTATGTATTTAAGCTTAGCTGGGATGGTGATGCGGAACAGCAAGGTACCTCATGATCAGTTTTCGTCTGGAGAACCTGATATTGCGGTTCTTTCACTGTTGCTGCCTAATGCTGTGGTATTGTGAGCGCGCGAGGAACTGCTTGGCAGTCCAGCGCCATGTCTCAAGAGTGTGTGAGTCGGAATCCGATCATTTTCAATCGACGAAAGCCATGTGGAGACACCAGAGAGGTGAGGTCGGCTGACGACTCGCATCGACCGAGAATCCGTGAAGATCTCGTCCTTGTATGTCTTGGCTTTACCTTCGTGTTTCTGGCCATTGGCCTGGAAATAAACGGCTTCTCTGCGCCCATATAGCCGGCTGCAGGCTTTATATCTTTCGTGGTCTGATTGGACTCTGCTCGACACTTTCGTATCGCGCCATCTTAATTCGGATCTAGCGCGGCCAAACATTCACTCCGCAACGCCACCAGACCCGCATCTCGTCTGCGGGGAAGGCCAGGGCTCTGATCCCAGTTCCAGGCCAGGGGACTCGGCCTCTAAACTTTGCCCGCTCAGTAGAACAACACCATCTCTGCCGCTGCAAAAGCAGGCTCTTCTGCTACGGTAAATGCGGCTTTCTTTCACTTCACTTCTTCTTTGCCGTCAGTGATGCATACTGAAGACGGGCTGATGAGCCCAGAGGGTGCGACCGCACGATCAAAGCTTAAGCAGAGGCGTTCGAGAAAAGCGTGTGTTCATTGCCATACGAGAAAAATACGTTGCAATGTGCTAGAAAGTGGCACGCCGTGCAGCAACTGCGTCGACGCCTCCACAGCCTGTGTCATTCGCAGGAGGAAGAACCAGAGGTGCATTTGCTCCTTGTATCGTTGTCAGACATGGCACTGACCCCATGGTAGACGCGACAGCACCCCGCCGAATGAGGGACATCGAATAATCCTGGATCAGTCGCATAGCTGGAGAGTTCCAACACCTGTGACAGCGGCTTGGACAAACAACACGGTACAACGGCCAACCGCGCCGCCGCGGGTACAGTCTGACACAACGATCCAAACGGGGAACGGGATTCACAATGCGTACTCGCTGGAGAACCAATCTCACTCGTCTGGGTCGCCGCCCACGGGTGATAGTCGACTGTGGCCTGACCTTCAACCAGGCCAATTCAACTGGGATCAGAACATAATAGAGGCATCGTCTGCAAGCTGTGACTTCAGCCATTTGACAGATCTGGATGATATCTTCACCTTTACTGGCAACTCATTCCTGCCCGCTTTGCCACCACAGACGAACGACTTTCCACCGATCTCAACGTATGGACAGCCAGGTCTGCATACGACACCTCTCCTCCCGGGACCAGTTTCGCCGCTCAATGGAGGGCACATACCACCTCGAAGATCATCTGCAGTCCATATACCTGGACTCAATCCACGGGATCAAGAGTACCTTCGCATCGAAGGATGCTTCGATCTGCCTCCTCCTCATGTCCTCAGAGTCATGATGCGAATGTACTTCAAAATGGTACATCCCAATCTGCCGATCGTTGCTGAAGACCAGTTCTGGGCACTTTGGAGTGGCGACGAGTTCCGAGTCGGAGAGTTCTCGTTCTTGCTGTTGCGGGCGATGATATTTGCTGCCACGAGCGTGAGTACGTCAAGATCATCTACATGCAGAATTCTGATTGATTCAGTACACCGAGCTCGAGACTCTATCCAGTCTTGGATTCGTGAGTAAGCGAGAAGCAAGAAATACGCATTACAGACAGGCCAAGCTCCTGTTCGACTTCGGTATAGAGCGCGAGGCTATTGCTAGCGCGCAAGCATGCCTCTTGCTGTCGTATAATGCACCTAATGTAAGTGCATCAATGCTGAGCGAGCAGCTTCTAGTGCACGCTGACGTTGGTTCTTTCAGTATAATTTGCTCCGGCTGAACACTTACTGGATCACCAATGCCATCCGTTTTGCGCGAATAGCAAGAGCCGACTCTTATTATCGAATAAAAGATCCTGTCAAATCGAGAATGCTCAAGCGCATTTGGTGGGGTGTCATACTTCGAGATCGAATACTCTCGCTTGGTCTTCGACGATCTATCCAGGTACCACTCGAGAATGATTGGGACACGGAGAAGCATATTCTTCAACCAGAAGACTTTCAGTCTGAGCTGGGTAAGTCTCCCATGCACGACACCGAAACACAGCTCCGAATATTCGAGATGCTTGGAACAATATGCCGTCTTGCGCAGTGTCTCACACATACTAGCCGGATCTTGTACAAGCACGAAAGGCTCGATGACAGGCTTGAATATGCTTCGCGATCACTTCCAACCTTGGTGTCGGATATACAGCGATCTTTGGAATCGTTGCGCCTCTGGCATGAGCAGGCAATACGAGCCTTTCCATTCCCGATCAGTCTGGACGATGCGCATGAGACAATATGTGTGTATGCGAATATGATGTTCTCGTATCATGCATCTGCAGCGTTCGGACTCAATACATACCTCATCCTGCTCAGGGAGGTCTTTCCTGCCACGAAGTCGATGTTCTCGCTCGAAGAAGTCAGAGAAGTACTGGAGATCGCGAACAACGACGTCTCTCGACGAACCCAAGAACTGGTGCAAGTACGACTTGTGAAATACCTGCCAATCAGTGCTTCTGCTGTACTCGCACTGCCGCTGATCCTGCAAGCGATCAATGTCGCAGCTGCACGTGGATCTGGGATGGAATCCGTTGAGATTCGGCGGCTGGATGTCTTTACGAAGACATTGAAGAGTCAACAGCAGAACTTTGATGGGTCGGACTTTTGTGCCGATGTCCTCGCGAACATCGTCGCCTATGCTCAGGATGACTCCAAGTTCGTGACGTCCATGACGGCCTGGAAATCAGATAACAAGGATACCAATGGACATGCTTCAGGAGGTCCTCCACAAGGGAAGATCAAGCTGGATTGGGGTAATTTGGTGTTCAAAAGGCCACGATTGTTCTTGCGGATGGTTTTGTATATCGACCATGCGTTTTGCACTGGAGGACCGCCTCAGGAGGAAGACTTCCCTGCAGAATTGCAGCGTGGCGCTGTCTGAGCTGGAGAACAGCACTGATGGCCATGATGGCTTGCACCTGAAAGGGCTGGTCGGTATGATTCGATGGGTAACGTTATCAAAAGGCGATGTCTTCAATTGGAAGCAGCTGACTGCTTCTTCCCCATATTGTTTCCTGCCTTGTACCACATTGATGATGAGTGCTGCATGGATATCTCTTGGCACTCGGTTCGTCATCAGGAGGATTCTCAGCCCTCAATTCCAAACCACCACATGAACCCCATCATACCGCACGTCGTCCACGATCTTCATCATGCTCACAACTCTTGCAAAAGGAAAGCTCGATGCCATGAATCACAATGAATACACTTGAGATCCTCAGCCCAAAGTCCGAGACCGAAGCTTCCGATATCGTACCATCCAAAAGCGCGACAGCCCTCTACCTCGAAGATCTTCAAGTCCACCTCGTAAAATGTCTTCAAAGACGAGAATGGGATCATGTTGACTTGAAAACATACGTTGCGGTCAACTTCCAGGCCTTTATGCAGCACATGTCTGAGCCAATCGTCACTACGCGGAAGGCCTTCATTGAGAGATACAAGAACCTGTGTCGGACGCATCCAGAATACAGCTATGAAGTAGAACATGTCAGCGCTGATGTCGACGACACCAGAGGCACTGCTGTCGTGTGATATGTCTTAAGCATATGGGGCCATCCAAAGGGCGTAGAGAGAAAGAGCGTGAGTGTCAATACCTGGGAAAGGAATAAGGGGAAATGGCTTTGCGTTAAGCAGACTGGTATTAGAGGTATTGGATGGGGGATTCGAGAGTTCACGCTGAGCTACATGCATATTGCGATGAAGAGTCCGTCATTACATCAGAAGCCACAAGATCCTATCTCTGGCGTTGGCCAAGTCAAAGAAGCTCTTGACCACCTGCCATCGATCGCACCCATCAGTCTGACCGCACGACACGTATGCAAACCAATGAATCGCCAACCATTTCCTGACCATGGCGACCGTCTGCCATGAGAGCTGCCCATCCCGAATTGCCATAATGATGCCGAACCAAAGACAGCAGACCAGTGGCACGAAGATGCAATAGTAGAAAATCCTCCCCAGCTCATGAGTATCTTCACCAATGGTCTTGCTTGGAGGCGATGTCTTGGAGGCTTGATCTGGTGCGACCAGAGCTCGGCTGAAGACCGCCTCTACTGCCTGTGTGGGAAGTCCTTCCTGCTCCATCTCCTCCAGGATCTGGTCGAAAGCGTGGTCGCGATTGCGCTCGGTAATTTGCAGATCAGTCAGGAGTTTGCCGGTGCGCTTCATGCTTCTCTCGAGAGCATTCCTCATAGAGGAGATGTCTTCCTGGTAGTTCGCCGCCAACCTCTCGCTATACTTGACGAAGCTAGAAGTTGGACTTTGCTGCTCGCCACGACGTCGTCGCCGCGATGAAGTCGAAGGAGAGCTGGGCTCGTCAGTAACTGTCTTGTACGCGAAGCACGACGATTACATACCTGCTGTACGACTCTGTCTCCCCATCATAGTGCTCAAAGCTGTTGTCGACCATTTCTGCGTATGACGTTGAGATTTCCCTTGTGCTTGTCTGGCCCAGTCGTAGCTAAGGAGAGTACAGCCGCTGATATATTGACGGAGCTTCATCGCGGACACTCTGATTGTCTCGCAGCTAAGACATCGATCCCTGCGCTGACACTACATGTCTTTGTGCAAGCAGTACTTCTAACATCTTTAGCGATAGACATCTGGACCGAGAAGCATGTCTCAGGCGGTGCTAGGTGCGAGTCTCAGGTCAGCGCCTCGTATCGTGATTCATGCATCTCAAAGTGAGCCGCGAATGATGCTTCTTGCGCTATCGAGCCAATTCACCCGCATGCCCATGATGTCCTGGATGCCTCTACGAGCCATACGATGTTACAAACCTGTGACAAACAGCCACGTCTAGCTTTGAGTCAGTCTTACACCATCTAGCGAGCATTTGAGGAACTCGCTGCGATATGTGACTTCATCACACGGCTTAAGCAGTAGTCGCCGCATCGTAAACCGGAGTCCAGTATCGAGTATCGAGCACGGAGTGTCTTTGACGACTTAAAACGGCACGCCTTTACGGAGTGGCAGATATCAAGACAAAATCTGAGTGCCGTAGATTGTCTGCGAACATGCCAAAGGCTGTAGTCTCATATACGCTCGTTCAGATCTTTGTCTACGCATATAAGGTAAAGCTTCGCCAGAAGGCGGCCATCGAGGAAGCACGACGCTCAAGCTCTGTGCAAGGAAGCATTGAAGTGAATGAAGTAATGAGATAGGGAGCAATGAGACAGTTGACGAACATGAAGAACTATCACTTGCCTGTTTTCTTACCTTGAGTCGGCTTCGGCCGCGGCTTTCTTTCCTTTGGCTGCAGCAGATTTTGCAGTCGTCTTCTTCACTCCTGTGCCTGTAGCAGCTTTCCCCTTCGCAGTCGTTGTCTTTGAAGACGCTGGCTTTGCAGTAGCAGTCTTGGAGCCTTTAGCTTTGGTCCAGCTGTCCGATGAGGCCGTCGCTCTGGCCGCTGCTACAGCTTTGCGCATCGCTAAGATGTCGTTGTCAACCTCTTTCATGAGCTTCCCTGCACGGTTGACCTTTTCCTGTCCACCGAACTTATCAATCGTTCCCTCCTCCTTTGCCAGCTCAATGACATGTCTCAGCCTCTCCAATAACGGCGGTATGATGTACATCTCATGGTTTTTAGCAAAGTCGAGCTTTAGCCTTAGATCGTTCTGTAGTTCTTGGTTGAGGAAATCTAACCATGTTTCCAGGTCAGATCTGCGGAGGATGTGGCCGGCCATTCCTAACGTCTGCGTGCCTTGCGGTCTGCGGAAAACAGTGTGGATAGTGCCCGGAGGCATGTATAACGACTCTCCAGGCCGAATGACCTTGAAGAGCCAGTTACCTACCACTTTGCTGGAGTCCTTCAGAAAGGTGTCGGTAACCGTGTGGTCAGGGTAGCTCAGCCATGCGAAACCAATCTCACCTTCGTAGCACGAGATCCAGGTAGAAAACAAGATTTGATCACGGTGACTTAGCGTGATCGCCCCGGCGTCTGCGAGCATCAGTGTTCCTCGCCATAAAGCCATGCTGTTTCGTAGCGTGGTAAGCTGAGTAAGGGTCATTGCGTGCTGTTTGCAACACATGTTGTCATCACTCTTCTCATTCTCGCAGTCTTCTAGACAGATATCGTCAGTTCCAATACCAAAAAGTACTGCCCTGTCAAGATCCCGGAGAAGTCTGCAATTAGTCGAATTAAGAAATTCGGGCGTGGCCATCAAGTTCATTGGGTTGAGAATGTCGGCAAAGTTCCATGGATACTGGACGTAGCCGTTCTTAGCTAGAAAGTGCTCTCTCATCCACCGGATGGAACGTTCGCCATTTCCTAAACCTCCAGGGTTTAGCACGGTATAAATTTCTCCAGAGTCGAGGAACCAGTCATTTAGAGCTTGCTCGAAGGGTCGACGGGGATCTCCACTGTCGAAGAGCTTCTTCGCACCTCCTGCCACAAATACGGGTGTCTCAATTACTCGGTCGCTCGCTAGCAATGACCGAGCTTCATCTGGTGTGAGAGCATAGGCGGCCGGCGCCTCGTCTACATTCAGATTGCTGGGATCTATCGATGTTCGAAGGGCCTTACGAAGTGGCTCTTTCATGCTCCGCAAGAAGGGCTTCACTATGCGAATGTTCTCCGAATGCTGAGTTCTCTTTGTGTGTTTGAGCTCGGAAATTTCATCGATCGCTTCTCTGAGAAATTTCGCATCGGCAGATTCGTCTTCGGACTCGTCAGTGGGTAGACCAGCATCATCTTCTGGGCGATCGCTGGCGTCTGCGTCTGGTTGCTCTTCCGCGGCTTCTTCATGTGTTTCAGCTGGCTCTGCCTGCACACGGGTTGGCGACGCGACCGCTTTTGCGCTCGAAGGGTGCACGCTTGACGCTGTCTTTGCCTTCTTTGGGGAACTTTGGCCCTGCGTGCCTTCGTCATCCACTTCCGCGTGAGTACGCTTGCCAGCAGTGACTGGTAGTGCGCTTTCTGTGCTTGAAACGTAAAGAAGTCGATGGTCCTCATCAGCCTCAATCGGCGCGTTTACTGCTTTCGTTGCTTCAGCGTCCTGCGCTGCTTCGTCCGCAGGCTCATCTCGAGGCGGGTCGTTAGTCTTTCTCCGTTTCGAGGCTGGCTGCTTTGCGGGAGCCGCAGCAGAACGTTTCTTGTTTCCCCCGGCTCCTTGCGCGACCGATGGTGCCGAGACTGCTGAGCCTGCCGCTACTGTCGATGCTGCTGAGCCTGCCGCTGCTGTCGGTGCTGCTGTTAGTGCTGGCGCTGGTGCTGGCTGGTATAAGTTTTTGCGTGTTTGAACCATGCTGTGTACTGTTCGACTGCCCGCGTCAAAGTCTCTACTGTTCCTGACAAAGAGATATGATCAACACATCTCGACGGACTGCACTGGATACTTCTCATACTAGTCTTGTTCCGAACTTTGCTATTGTATCAGCCGACAACGAATCCTTAGGACTTACCTTCAATGGTCAATGGCATAGCTGTCTAAGACAACGAAATTCCGTTGTGAATGCCGAAACAATTTCCACTCGTGCTATGTTGTCATTGTCATGGGACTGACCAACTGTGCTTTCTTTGTCTCCGAACCCTTACTTGGCATCGAGCATTCTAAATTTGTTCTTTCGACCAGTGTTCTGCCACTCGGTCAGGAAATCGTCGTCATTCCAATCATCGTGCTCGGCGTCGATATAGCCTCTTTTGTTGACACTTCTTGGGATCAAGAGAAACGCCCGACCTGGGCGAGAATGTCAATGTCAGTGACGGCAGTGAAGCCTAGTCGATCAAAATTCTTGCTCACCATTGATAGTCTTGTCTGCTGCAAAATGACATACAAGACTGCCACCGTCTTCAATGTTGCAGAACTCAATGCCTCTACCTCTGACAAAGGTCTTGATCTCTTCTGACATGATTCGAGTATCTACGAACCTGAAGGAGAGTCAGCAATGCATGGCACAAAGCACACGCGTCGACTTACCAAGGAGCTACCATGTTGATGCGGATGCCTTTGTCAGGCCCTGTTTGCCGAATGCTATGCATCAATCCTCGAACGCCCCATTTGGATGCATTATACTGTGGCGAGCCACTCTGGTCCAGATACGATGCCAAGGATCCAGTCATGATGATGCAACGGTCGCGGTCTTCACCTTCCGGCTGCTTTGGAAGATAGAACAGAGCTAGCTTAACTGTGTAGAGCACTCCAACGAAATTGACTTTCACGACATTGAGAGTCGGCTCGACTGGATCGCCGTCATCTGTCTCTGCTTGTAGGAACACATCGTCACTTCCAGAGATCCCGGCGTTGGCTACCACGATGTCGATGGTTTTGCTTGGAGAGTTCTGTAATGCAGTCTTGAAGAGCGCCAATTGATCAGCCCACTTCGTCACATTGCACCGTACGAAAGCAGCCTTTGCAGCACCGAGCTCATCAGCCAGCGCTTTGCCTCGATCTTCAGCCAGATCACCGAAAGTGACATAGGCGCCGGCCTTCACGAAAGATCGAGCAAACTGCTCGCCAAGGCCGCTTGCGCCTCCGGTAAGAACAACGCTCTTGCCTTTGAGCTTTGAAGGATCGTAGCTTGCGTCTCCAGGAATGACCTCGTTCTTTGTGAACTCTCGATTCGGTGCCATACTTCTGCTATTGGAGTACAGTGAACGTGGATGTCAGTATCACACAAGAAGTGCGAGTCAACAAGATCATGAATTTATAGTACATGTGCTCCTCTAGCCTCTTCCGGTAAACGAGGCTGCAGTATACTCAGCTTGAAGTACCTATCAATTCTGCCACATGGCCCCGATTCCACAGGATCTGTGTGATCGTCTCATAGCTCTTGAATGCTCGTGCGGGGCCAATAGTCGACCATTGGCGGCATGTTTCTAGGCAGCTCTTGCAAAGCACTAAATGAGGCGTCTTGGCCAAGTCGATTCAATCGCACTCGCGTGGAGCTCAAGGCGAAGCATGAGCGAGCTCTTCCATAGATTGACAACGCGTGGACGTGTCGAAGGTTGCGAAGTCGCGTGGAGGTGGAAGCTCTGGTCGGATGGAGCGGCATTCCGTGCTACAGTGGCTGACGAAGGGCTCATCACCTGATGGACTGCAGCGGCGAATGCCTCCCTTCGAGATGATTTTGACCAGCTTGGGTGAATAGAGAACGTCGCGATGTATGCTGTTGTTGTCTCGAGATGCGACTCCGCCAAAGAACGGCGCTTGCCTGCTTTCGGAAGCCACCTCGTACTCGTACCAGTGTCCTTCTCCAACGGAGTGCACTATTTTCACCTTTGACCTTTCGACTCAATATGCCCATCGATGCAGCGACAACAAGTCATCATAATCCGAAGTCACTCTCAATTTGTGCCTGATATCGCTGCCGACCCTCCTTCAACCACTTTCTTCCATTACCAACGACTGACTCGCCCCGACTCAAGAGCAGATGCTAATGGTATAGCAAGTCCAGCATGAGCCATCGTCGTATGGGAAGAGCAGGAGTGCGGAAAGACGTCGATGCTACCTTCTAACAAAATGCCCTGAGATCGCTCAACATCCATTCAGATAGGAGGGCACGAGACAGGAAAATCTTTCTACCGTACCTTTGGAGCCGAGCTTATTCGAGATATGTGCATGGTCAACGCGACACCCGAATGCGTGCGAATGCGATCGCAAGCACCTCCGCTAGTTGCACGCATTCCTTATCCAATGGCCCTCTTCTTTGTGTCCAGATCTGAAGCTTGAATATGCATCGAAGCAAAACAACCACCTTGGCATCATCAACCAAAACTCTCTATCATTCTTACTATATATGACAATGACAGCAACATCAAAAGCGACCTCCAATCACAGCCTCGGCCCTACCTCCTCACCCTCAACAACACCATACTTCCCACTCAACTTCTCCACAACACTCATATCAACCTCTTTCTCAGGCACTCCCATGAACCAACCCGGATCCGCACCCTCGGACCCATCATCAACACCCTCCAAAAACCCATTCCCCAAATACCCAAACATATCCTCTTCATCATCATAAACGATCTCATAATCCTCATATCTAGGCGTTTCCAAAGCCCTCAAAAAATGACTCCTCATACCAGGCCAAGTCGCAGGCTTCCCACTCCGATTCTTATACCAAGCCACACAAGGTCCACTGAGAACCGTTCTCTCGAGAAAGGAATCCGCGTGCCGAGTGAAATGTTCTACGGCTTTGGTCTTAGGCCGAATATGGGAAATCCTTTCGAGCTGGAGTTTGGAAACCACTTGGACGATGTATTTTGCCATGGCTTCAGAGGGAGGGAAGAAAGATCCATAGAGGACTCCGTAGGCTGAACCGATTTGGAAGTAATTTGGCATTCCTTCCATTGTCATTGCAATGTAGGATGGTGGTGAGGACCAGGATTTCCAGCGTTTGGAAATGTCTTCGCCGTTGACGTATTTTGGGTAGCGGGGCTGGTGGGATTGGTCGTAGCCTGTTGCTGCGATTACGATATCGATGGGATGTTCTCTGCCTACTGCGTCTAAGATTCCGGAGGAGTTGAAGCGGGTTGGTGGTGTGGTGAGGACTGTGCATTTTGATGAGGCGAGGGCTTCGAGGTATCCGTATCCGAAGGTAGGTCTACGGCAGAGCAGGTCGAAATCCGTTGGCTCGATGGACTCATATAACCCTGGCTTAGGAGCCAGCACAGACTTCATGTAAGCCTTCACCCCTGCGGAGCCTTGTTTCGAGAGCTCGCCACCGTTGATATAGCTTGGTAATCTAGCGTACTGGGCCGCATCGATGGCTTTGGCATATGCGAGATGGACATCTGGGTCTTTGAGGAGTTGCTTCTGTTCAGATGAGTATTGGAAGTGACCACCTTTCAGCCAATTCTTGCACAATCCCTTTCTGGTCGTCCGGTTTTCAAGCGTTGTAAAGTCGTTTAGAACGAGGGTACCGCTCCAGTGGTAGGTTACGGGGCCATACAAGAATCTGATAGAAAAGCGAATGCCAAAAATTGCTCAGTCGCAAGCTCGTAGATGCTAGTTGCTCTCAAAGAGGCATTTAGATTGGCTGACTCTTAGAACTGAGTGCAGGTGAGCACAAATTGGTGGAAGATGTGCGATCTGTTGTACAAAGAGTACGCCTCTTCCCGATGATGTGTCAGCGGGATTCGTACGTTCGCGGTTTCGACATCTCCGGCTGAGATGTCTAGCGTCATATGTGGTATCGCTTCTGGGGACTTCTGGATGACAGAAGTGGCAGGATGAAGCTTAAATATAGGGCGGGAGCTAGCTGGTTCGCCAACTCACACCTGCAATGGTCTCGCAGTGAAGCTGACTGGATGACAACAACGTAGAAAAGTATTAGCACTCATTGAGCGGAATATCAACATACATACGCAATCAAGTCGTTCATGGTATCATTCTCCACCGGGCCAGGCGAACCTCAACAGGTCGGCCGCCATGCATCCAAAATCAAAACGCCCTGATGTTTGTACATGCTCAGGTGTAACTGTGCCGGAGTCTAGAATAGCCAACCTCTTCTCTTCTTTTCTTCCGTTTGTGTCCCTCTCGTAGAGTTCCTCTTCTCTCTTGCCTCGAGTTGTCGGAGGCTGTCCATCTCTTTAAGCACATGTTCCAAAAGCTCTTTCCGCTTGACGACGTCCAGGTGTCTTCGAATCTTTGGATCTTCTCTCGCGAAGCGTTCTATCGTGCTTTCATCCAGGTCGCGTCCCCACTTCTCGAGGACGCGAGGGAATTGATAGTAGAATTTACTCAAAAGCTCGGCATCCAGGAAGAGATCCGCAGTCGACGTGAGCTTATCTGCCACGGCGTCGAGGAACACCTCCGGGCAGTAGTACTTGTTCTTCGGCAGAGCGCATTGCTTGCTCTTGATTGCCGCAAGTCGCATCCGAATGATGCCCGCGCGCTCTTGAAGAAAGAGAGCTTCTTTGCCCTTCTCAAGAAGTGCAGAAGAGAAGCCGCCAGCTCCCCCGACACCATTACCTTCAAGCACAGTCTCGCCTTTCCGGACACGATCAATGAAAGATACGACATCCTTGGCTTTTCGTCTGCCGCCGATCTGGTCTTCCACTGCTTTAAATGCATTCTCGCAATCACGAAGCTCATCTTTGAGCACTTTGGCGATATTCTCTCGGCCTTGTCGCCACTCCGAGTCTGACACCTCGACACGGTATTTGTATGGCTTGACACAAATTTCCAGTTCATCGGATGTGTCGTAGCTGAGATCTTTCAAGATGTTCTCGGAAGCTGTGGAAATAGCTTGAACGGCGAAAGGGTGCGATGAGAAAGGCGTGTTCTGAATGAGGTCTTGAACAGCGGAGTGGAGCGCTTGCGCTGTCACTGTCGTTGCCAGGCGGCCAATGCCAAGCTTTGTGAGGGTGGAGGTGGAGGCGTCAAGCTTCAGATGCCAAAGAGGATTCTCTGGATCTGCTTTTGGTAGGCTCTCAAGTGGCTCCTGTAAAGCCTCCGATGTCTGCTCTATTGGGCGAAGATCTTCAACGGGACGGTTCCAGTAACGCTGTGCGAGCAGGTTGAGGACTTGCTGATCGAGCTCGTGCTTGACAATGTCGCTGACCTCTTGTCGTCCGAATGACTCAGATATCTTCTTGAAGCCGTGCTTGAAAGCGTCGAGCGATTCTGCGAGATAGCTCTCGGCACTCAATGGACGCTCATTGTATTGCACCTTGAATTCGTATGAGGCCTCTGCGAGCTCGTGATGAATTGCCTCGCTCGTAGTCTTGAGCGAGGCAGACATTGTCGATTCCAATACGTGCATGAGCTTTTTGCGCAGGGCTGGAGTGCCGACTGTGACCGGCGCTTTCGCATCAGGTCCAAATGCTTCTGGGTGCGAGTTGAAGAATGCTGACTCATTTCTTGTGATCAAATTCGTGATGTTCTGCGATCCTCTTGAGAACAAAGACTTGCTCTCTTGAGGCACTTTGCAGACGACCCCGACGTAGCCTAGCCTGAGTGGATAGTTCTTGTCGGTCAAGATCTGTGCGCCACGAGCAGGGTCGACGAGGTCCATCTTGGTGACGACGCCGATTGTGCGCTCGCCTCTTGGATCGATTCTTCGTGCTGCGCGTAATGCTGTGGAGTTCGCAAGATCAACATCGGCTGCCGAAATAGCCAGGATCACGTTTGGCGGCTGAATGTACTTGTCGCAAAGATCTTGAATCTTGGTTCTGAGCTCAGTGGGTTGATCAAAAGCTTCGACCTGAATGTAGCCAGGAAGATCGATCAATGACAGGTCAGGTACATTGGGCGAGTATATTCGAAGCTGGATGGGATCGTCTGATACGCATTCCTTCTCCGGAACTGCCAAGTTGAGGTCGGTAAGAGTCTTCTGTATTTGGCTGAAGTCTGTGATCCTTCCCAAGCCTAGAGCTGGGAACTCGCCGTATTCGGCATGTGCTTTGGGTGTGTTGACCAGAGTCAGCTCGATCGGCCGCCTGGTGACCATATTCGAGCCCTTCGGCAAGAACTCATGCCCGACTATTGCCTCCAGCACAGAACTCTTTCCTGAAGATTGCGAGCCAATGACAACAAGCGATGGCAGTGTAAGGCTCTCGGACTGTCCTATGGTCTGTAGCAGCGACCGGATTTCGATCATTTTCCGGGTAAGCATCATCATCTGATCATCTCTCGCAGCTTCGTCTCTTGAGCGATCGTCCTCTTCGCCCTCAGAGTCCAGAGCGAAAGCTCCTACAGTAGCAGCACCAGCTCCTGCTGCAAGATTGCCAGCACCGCTCTCCTTAGGCTCATTCGGGCCTCCACTGCCACCTTCGCCTCCACCTTCTTTGCCCGTCCTGCCTTCGTAGATGTCTCTCATCCACTCTGGCATCTGGATCCCTTTGATGTCTTCCTGCGTCTTGTCAACGCCTTTTCCCATTTGTGCAAAGACTCCTCCCAAACCCTCCATCACTCCATTCGCGGTGGTCATGGCTGAGTCCTTTGCTCTACCGAACATGTCCATCGCATATGTTGCTCCCTGCACAGCCTGATACTGCAGATACGCCACACCGCCGATCATGGCTGCGCCGAACATGGCTGGTATTCGCGCCAGCTTCATGGCCAGCTTTGGTATGACCCGCGCAAAGGAAGCATGTCGTACGGCAGGCAGATTGTGAATCGCGTTGGCGCCGACTGGCCAAGATCTCCGTAGACTCCATCTCCGCAGTACATTCGATGAGCCCGAAAGCGCGGCGTGAGATATCGATCGTTTCGCAGCAAGCGTGCTGCTCTGATATAGGGAAGCTCCATTATGTCGCGGCCTGGCTCTCGCGAGCGCTGTGGTTGTCCTTGAGGCAGAGGCGAGCCGTGAGGACACCAGCCTCGAAGTCATTCTCCAGTCATCAATAGAGTGATCCTGATCCTGATCCTGTACGCGAGCTTCTGTTGTGAAGTCCTTCCAAACTTTTGGCCTGTGCTGTTCCCTGCGCCTGCGCCTGCGCCTGCGCCTGCGCCTGCTCCCAAAGTCCAAGTTCCTTCCACGCGCGAAGATAAACGTCACAGAGGCAAAGCAGGCGAAAGTCGTGGTCGGCCCGAGACTTTCGGCAGTGGCCGTGACGAGCTCCTCCCTTTCTTGGCACTCCACGGGCACAACTACACCTTCCATTCGCAACAGCGCATCCGGCCACTGCAGTCGCTCATTGAATCCATTTCTAGTCGATCAGGCGCGCCCAGAAGGCTCGCACCTGCTGCGAGCGACTCGCGCGTCAATCTTGGCGCATCGACATCGCGCCAGCGTGCACGCGACACGTTGAAGAAAGTACATTTCGAAGACCACACCTATCTATCCATCACAGCATTGCATAGTCCTCGCCCACCATGACAGACCGACTACCACCGAACCTTTTGGCGCTCTTTCAGCCGCGACCGCCGTTGCGATATATGCCACCGAATGACTACGCGCCAGAAAACCGCAAAACAGCGACTGTAGACGGCGTCGCCCAATTCTTGCCTGCGCTCGAAGAGTACAAGGAAGAACACAAAGATGATCCAGTGACAGAGTCGTGGCTGCAGAAGCGCGACCGAGAGACAATGGAGAAGCAGGAAAAGCAGAAATGGCTGGTGGAGGGCGGCTACAAGGACTTGTACAAGCCCAACGAAGACGAAAATATTCGAGGTGACGCATTCAAAACACTATTCATCAGCAGATTACCTTACGATGTCGGCACCAAGGACCTAGAGAAAGAGTTCGGTCGTTTTGGGCCCATTGAGAGGATCAGAATTGTGACAGATCGAGGCGATGGTCCAAAGAAAGGCAAACCCAGGGGATATGCGTTCATTCTATTCGAGCGCGAGAAAGACATGAAAGGTGCGTCTACACTCCCATCTGCAATGTGTGATTACTGACCTTCTTTTAGCTGCCTACAAAGAAAGCGATACTCTGTACATCAAAGGCAGAAAAGTTCTGGTCGATGTAGAAAGAGGCCGAACCGTTGCCGGCTGGCGACCGCGTCGCTTTGGCGGTGGCATGGGCGGTCGACACTATACCAAAGTCTCAGTCAGGCCGCAGGGTTTCGGCGGAGGCGCGCCACCTGGACCTGGATTTCGCGGCGGTCGATTCGGCGGTGGTGACTTCCGCGGCCGTGGTGACTTCAGAGGAGGTCGCGGAGGTGGCCGAGGAGGATTTGGCGGTGGTGGAGGATATGGTGGCCGCGGCGGGCTTGGCTACTCCAACGGCGCTCCCGATGGCGCTCCGTCCGGTCCTAGAGGAGGCTTTAGCGGCGGTTATGGAGGTCGAGGTGGAGGCTACGGTGGTGGTGGCGGCGGCTTTGATGACCGCGGACCCCGCAATGCCAATCACGAACCACTTCCTCCGCGCGGCGGCCGAGGATATCAAGATCGCGACCGGGATCGTGATCGAGACTATGGCAGCGGCGGTGGACAGAAGCGGCCATACGAAGGTGGGTATGACGACTCACGACAGAGGAGACGCTATTGAGTAAGCTTCTGGCATGGTAAGATCTCCCCTTCTAATCACAATCCATCCCAAGGGTAAGTGTACTAATTCGTGCAGCTCGACTGGAGCAGCAACTCACACCCACAGATCACTTCCGACCAGGAACGAAGAATGCTGTGCTTTGCATACCCAGCACGAAGGCACTTCGAGAGATCGCGCACATCAGTACGGTGAGTCGGACTACCTCCTGAAGGTAAGGTGCCGGCTCGCGCAATCATCACAACACAACCGACGACACGATGAAAGACGCGCAGAGAGCATGGAAAAGGATCCTGGGAGGCTCCGTTCCTTATTGCGTTGCTTCTTCCGATGCTTGGGCGTAAAGGCCTTTATCTGCCTTCGAGGCTGAACAGTCCTCACATTGGTACGTGCTGTACTCGTAGCCTCAAGGTAGGTTGTAAAATTCATGTACTACAATTGCTACTTGGCTTGTGATAGGTAATTTTTTTCTGATAACAGACACTCACTGCAGTGCTTTCCAATTGCCAGCATCTGCCACAACCACCAAATCTCCAGAAAACTGCGAACTTCCAGCAGATTTCCGCGTCTCCCCTCAACATCCTGAATAGCACTTGATCGAGTTCGCACCTGCTGAATCTGAGCACTTGCCGTCGCTTCCCACATCACCTGTATCCACGATCTCATTGGAACAATATGCGTCGCTGTAAATGTGACACCGTACCCCATCACTTCCAGCGACCAGGTTGACGGAGTCGAAGGACGACCATTGCTGAGCCACGATATTAGCACATCCTGGTCATCTCTTCACAAAATCTGGGATGCTCACATAGCAATTGCCCTCGCAAGTTCCGACAAAGCTCTGCAGTGGCTTCACTGGGTAGGCACAACCACCACCCGTGTAGAGGTCGACCTTGGACTTGTCGGCGAATACCAAGCTGAATAGGCAGAAGACTGCGAAGGTCAGACAGAAGAATTTGGCAGCCATTTTGATCCGATGTGGTGTTGAATGAGTGATAGGCTTTTGTGGTCGACAGTGGTAAAGCACCGAGTTTTATGCTTCTACTGACGTGCCTGAGCAGGCTTCTAAACGCTGCAAATAGTGCCATTCGTGCTCATCCTTGCTATGCGTACATTCCACACTTCGCACAGCTGAGCCCAGAGTGGATCCGACGAAAGTCGATGAGGCCGCCAGGACCGGCCGTTAATGGGAGTATGGCCTGATACAAGCCCAAATTAAGCTCAGCTGGTCTCTCAATTCATTGTCAAATCGCATAGTGGCTCTGTGTTACGGAGGCGCATGCCTTTCGTGGCTGTGTTGCTCCCGAGAGCATGGGATTGTGGTTACACGAATGTTCAGCTCCTTGCGATAAGCGAGTATCTTGTGTGACCATTGGGCAGTTCAGCGGCCTCTGCTATGGATACTCATATCGACGAACGGCCGAGAGACGACAAGCCAAGAATAGCTCAGCCCAGCTCGAGCCGCCATTGCTATTCAGAATGGCGAAACTCATATCCACAGATCTACATAAGAATGCATGTCGGTACGGTGCAGCAAGAAGAGCAAATACTGTTTCGACACCATCCAAACGATCGATACAACAGTCATGGCTTCTTACTACCTTCTCGCCATTACGCTGCTTCCGCTCGCATCAGCAATTCCTTTCACTCTGCAACAACGCGCCGATGAGTGCGATCTGAATATTGACGATCCAGCATCATGGAGTCAATCCCGCGCTTCTCAGTACATGCAAGACTGGTTCTCAGCCAACGGCACCAGTGACTGGTTGCATAGTGTGGACAGCAGTACCACAACAATCGATGGTTTCTCATCAGTCCTGGACTGCCTGCCTTTGGGTGGCAACACTTGCATCGCTCCTCAAACTCCATGCAAAGACTTCACGCCTCCTGAGCTTCACCTCATTCGGGTTGCCGCAACTCGAGCTCACGACTTTTTCACCAGCGCACACGAACTGCTTCAGAACACCGTCATCGCCGACCACCTCTCCATCGATCAGATCATCAACGACTTCGCTCCCAGATCACAATTATCCGACGACTTTGCGTGGACTGCTTCTGCATCCGCAGGCTTCGGCATTGGGTCCGCCGCCGTGGGATCTATAGGCAAGGCTGGAGGCGTATTGGGAAGCGTCTTTGGAGTGATTGGAGGGGCATTCGGGCTCATCCGTGCCTCTAACCAAGCACCAGTCTACAAACGCGAAGAACTCAATGCCTTTGTCGAGAACCAGCTTGGCCAAACCCTGCTCGCAGCAGAGAAGAACATTCAGGACCTCAACTCCCAACTCTTTGGTGGCGAAGGGAGTGTCGATCTTAAAACATTTGTTGACATATTTCAAAATGCTGGCCTAGTCTCTTCCGACCAAGCATCCTCGCTCAATCCTATCACGGCACTCTTTGCAACCGGAGCGTTCCTCGCTCGTCCCTCCGCCTCAGATCTCAACGAGATGCTTCAAGCTGGTTTCGATCGCGTCAAGCAAAGTCTTGTTGGGGCGACTCTGCGCGCGAACAACTATTTCGTCATGGTCGATAACCCTACCTCTGGCCAATCGAAATGCGCCGGCACGACTGGATCCAGACAGATGAACGGCGAATGTGTTTTCCTTGCGCGACGGAACGGAGCCTCACAGTACCCTGACGACACGATTCCTGTCGAGACCGACATTATGTACAAGCTGAACGACCCTCAAAAAGGATACAATGTCGACCCCAGCACCATGTATCAAAACGCACTGGACTGTGATGGCGGGAGATTGGATGCAGATTTTACACCTTTGAGCGGAGATTTGCCGAAATGTTTCTATAGCTTGCCGATTGTGAGGACTAAGGAGAGTAGCAGCGCCTGTAGTCTCATCGATGGAGATATGGCGAGTGCGAGCGGCATGCCAGCTGGGCTGAAGCTGACGCGGAAGAGTTGTTATGGGAATTAGTTGCGAGTGGTAACTATGCATTAATCATTATCTATTATCTATTATCTCATGACTAATATGCTTGCAAAACTTAACGACATCGTCAGGAGCCATGCTGTGCTCGCGAATTTTGCACTGCCATTCGTGCTCTGCATGCTTGGAGTTGTGGAAGCTGAGCTCGGCGAAGTTGTAGGACTTGGCCTCTGAAATGGTGATGATGGCGAGGATGAGGACGATGATGGTCCAGATTGCGAAGATGTCATGCCCAGCATGCTTGTAATCATACCTCCAACATTTTGTGACGTTGACGAAACTGGAGCTTCGATCACTAGAGAGGCCGAATCCATGGACAACACTTCTCCATTTGACAGAGTGATTGCCGGTCCGCCAATACTCAAAGCCTGAGTTCCCAGTCTCCAGTATGTCGAGCCGTCGGTTGTGACAGGTTCAGCGGTATAAACTTGATCGCCAATTGTTAGGATTCCAGTCGCCGGCATGTCGAAGGATGGGGTGGGCACTGGAGCGACGGCAGCTACAGCCACCGTGCTGAAGGCTTGAGAGCTGCCATCACTATTCATAACATGAAGCCCATTCTGGCCATAGCTGACTGTCTGGCCTCCACTTGTCCAAGCAGGCCCACCAGCGGTGAGCGTCGTGCCTCCAATATTGACTTCGCTTGGCCTTCCGGACACTGGAGACGCGGTGATACTAGCAGCCACCCAAACTGTACGGCTTGCCTCCTGAGGAGGAGATTTTGGTCGAGATGATGGACCAGCAGGCATCGAAGTCGACTCAGCACCCACAGAATCCGGCAAAGCAGTAACACTCGGGCAAGGACCCAATCCAGACCCAGGCGTCGCAGACGGTCCTCCCTGCCCACCGTACGGCAACGTCGGCCCATCCATACTGGTAACAGTATGCAACTCAATCGGCGCCTCACTCACTGTCCCTCCTCCTCCATAAGGCAAACTAGGACCATTCGCACTATTAACAGTATGCAAAGCAATCGGCGGATCAAAGATAACATTCGCAACCCAATCATTATACAGCGAACAAGTCTTCCACTCCGGCACCAATTCCTGCAACTTCGTCGGCACCGCAAGCAAAGGATTGAAATTCTCGTAGATCGTCTCGCAAGGATTCGGTGTGAAATATGATGTCGAGTAGCCTGGTAGACCACTCGAGAGACCTTCTGTGTATTGGAAGGAAGATGTCGTGTAAGGGATACATTGGTTTTGACATTTGTATGCGCTTGCGGCAACAGGGGTGTTGAGGTCTGCGAAGTTGAGTTGTGTTCCGATGCCGAAACCTGCTGTCGATGTTGCTGTGCCGCCGATACGACCGTAGCAGTTTGTGGAGACTTCGTCGGAACGGAGGGCGAGAATTGTGTTGCTGAATGTTGGACCGATTTGGACTGCTGCTCCACCGGCTGATTGAGCGCTGCGGACTGCTGCGTAGAGAGTTTCGAAGGAGATGTATGCTGATTTGGGGTCGAAGGTGTAGCCTAAGGTGGTGACGAGTTGGGAGTTGGATTCTGGTCCGGTAGTGATAATCTTAGATTGGTTGTTGGTGGCGCAGAGATCGGGTGGTGAAGTTACGGGGAAGTAGACCAGTCGCGCTGGACCTCCTTGAATAACGCAAGGACTCAATTCATCGTGAGGTTCTCCGCAGGCTCCCCAAAGTCGACTTCGGACCCAGCTATCGTAGCTGGAGTTTCCGATGTTGGAGCCGAATTGGTATATCGCGCAGTCGTCGACATTCGGGACGCAAGATTGCGCTGGAAAGGAGGGCGATATTGTGGTGAGCGCTGGAAGGGACTCCGTAGTCACTGAGCTGCTATGCACAGTCGTTGGGGATACATCTGCTCGCGCCGAGCCATCACATAGTCGATATGTGGATGCATCAGTAGGATAGCTGGTGCTGCTGGTATATACGGTGTATGACAATAGTCGAAATGATGTCCCAGTCTTGATTGAGATATTTGCCGCTTGGATTGACGAGGTCCATGACTGCCATTTGCTAAACCAATCTATGTAGGCTGTCCAACAACTCTGCGCTTCAGAGAGAAGAGTCTTGTTATTGATGTTCGAAGACCATGTCATGTCGAAAGTAGACGCCGGACTGGTGATCGTGCTCGGTATCGTCGTTGATGGAGGTACCAGAGCAGTGCTGGTGATATCGGACATCTCTGTGGCGCCTAAAGATGTAAGCTGTTGGCCGATGTAACAGCATGTATTTCCAAATGCAACATGATAAGAGCCGAGACAGAAGAAAACAGAACGCCTGGAGTGATAGAACACATTTGCTGCGAATTTCGCCGAGCTTATTCTGGTGTCATTTTCACCTGCGCAAGTTAGCTGGATCTCGGTTTCAGGTCCGTTGCCTTTCCTTCTGTATCATTGGTCTGCTCACAGAGAATGTGTGGACTAAGGATAGGAGCAGAAGGGCTTTAGCTCAAGTCGGATTGCCAAGAATGGAATGCGCTCATATGTCAGTTGACATGCCACTTCCACCGGACTTATATCCTGCTGCAAGACGCGTACTGATGGTGAGGGCGCGTTCGAAGTGGTTTTCCTCGACCATTGCGAAATGGTCCTGTGGTCACAAGATCCGATAACTGTCGTCTTCTCCAGATCACCAGCAACAACGTTCAGCCAAACAGCGATGTCTTGGTCGTTCGAACTTGAAGTCGCACATTGGACAATAGTGGTGCATTCATTCCATGCAGCGTAAAGTCACCCTTGAATTCAGCGTCCCTGTGCACCGAGACATGTGGCAAAGGGCAGAAGCTCATAAAGCTGATGTTTGCTCTCCCTGATGTGAACACAAACGGTTTCGCAGCTCTGCACTCCTTGGTCAGCATGAGCATCTCACCACAAGAGCAAGAGCAGCGGGCACTGATGACTGATGCCATGAGGCTGCGGAACTTGCATCCAAGGCAGCCCACACGCTCGGCTCGCTTGGCAACTTATACAGTGGCTCGCAGCGTACTGACCACGAAGACTGACACCAAGCCTCGACAGACTGACAGGTCCGGGGCCTTGCAGATTCCAGCAAATCCTGCAGATGTCGAATACTTCAACTTTCCCAGCGGTGGGGTCATGATCAACCGGTTTAGCAGCTTCTCGAGATTTGCCTGGTTCATGCAAGAGACGCTGGGTCCAATGCTGCTGAGAGAAATCGAGAAGTACGTGGTGCTCCAAGATCCTGAAGAGGCGTTATGGTCTTTCCATCTGAGAGGAGAAGGCCCAGGCTGTCTTTACCTGCATCGGGAGATCACGCCACAGACCTGGAAGGCATGTAAGCGCACAATCCTTGAGGGAGGCGGATTGAGGTATTATTGGATAAAGGTGGTCCTGCACTTGAGCCATAAGAGCGTCCTCCAGACTAAGACAAGTGTGCTCAGCAATGCCGACGAACCTATGCAAGGAGAAGAGCATGGGTGGAGGTCCAGGCGATCCGAGGCGAGCAGACTCGCTACCACTGCTCAAATGCCTCAGTGCATTGTGCTTTAGACAGTGTATGTCCTTTGTCATAGTCACACACGCAACGCTAAGTGGCGGTGTAGACGAGTTGTGCCGGATAGCTGAAATGGCAGTACATTTCGGCTCAAAGTGCTGTAGACCTTCTTCTATTTCTATCAATCTTGTGATGCATAGCTGCTCTTTTGTCGTAACCGTGGTCCATATCTGCCGAATATAAATGGTATTGGAACTGTCAGCAATGAGACAAACGCAATAAGACTAGTCGCCCAGCCCACTCCAAGCGCTTCATACATCTTGCACGTGTCAGTGAGCGTCGTTCTGAGCAACATGGGGGTACACATACCTGGACTGCAAACAAGGGAAATGCAAAAGCAGCAAGGTAGCGCAGAGAAGTGTTACTTGACCATGCACTAGCGCCATATATCGCACCATAGCAGTCCGTCAAGTAAAGCGAGGCGCAGGTAAACACCAGTAGATTCCCGAAGCTGAAAAATCCCTCGGCAATGACAGGTACAATCCAGTGAACAGAAGGTCTAGCAGACCAACCAAACCAGAAGAGCGAGACAGGAATGAAAGGAGCACCAATTTTGGCCACGAACAATCGCTTATCCGGTGACATCTTCTCGCCGTTCTGTTTGGCCTTTGCGGCCTCCTTGGTCCAGTAGATACGATACGTGCACAGCATGACGACTAGTCCGATGAGACTGCCCACGGCTTGGCCGATATATGTAAGGCCTGTGCTGCCAATTCCGAAGCCGTAGACGTTTTGGAAAACCCACGAGAAAGCTGCGAAGAAGGCATTGAGGAGCCCAAAATTGAATGCGATCCAGAGATCGAATGCTGTGATGATCGGCTCTGTGAACAGCATGTGTATCGGCCTTGTAATGGTCTTGACCACGAAAAACTTGATCGTCTCCAGTAAAGTCCGCTCAGGCTCCTCTGGACCGGGAATACCGAGTTTCTTGGCTCTCTTTTTCAAGATCGTTTTCTTGTAAGTCTCTGACATCGGAATCGTAACCATCATGACGATGGCTATGCCCATCAAGATGACCCATTGCGTCCATCTCCAGCTCTCGTTGATTGTTACAAATCCGCCCTGACAGTGTTAGCACCAGGAATGAAAGCTGCATACTTGCGATCTTACGATGACTGGACCGAAAGCTGGACCCATTTGCACCATCGTCACGAATATCGACATAGGTGCTCCTCGCTTCTCAGGCGGGTAGAGGTCTGAGATGGTTCCGGTCCCAATGCTGAGTCCAGGACTCGAGAAAAGCCCGGCAAAGAAGCGACACACGATGAGTGATGCTATACCTTGGGAGAAGCCAGCTCCGAGCGTAAAGGCTGCGAAAAGAGGTAATGCCGACACATATACCATTTTTCTTCCATAGGTTTCAGAAGTCGGAGCCGCAATGATAGGTCCGAAGCTCAGTCCAAGTAGATAGAAGCAGAATGGTAGGATTGCAATAAATCTTGTAACAGAGAAGTCTCGCATGACTTGTTCGTGGCCAGGTGTATATACAGAACTGCCAAAGGGACACAGGAAGCCAACTGCTGGAGGAATGAGTACATGATACAGCTTTTTCGGTGTGGCCCAATTCTGTTGAAGTTAGCATAAGATCCCACGAGATGTATGAGAACATGCCTGAGGATTGGCTTCATCGTCCGGACCCCACCAGTCATGGGCTGTCTTTTCCCCGTCTGAGCCATTACTGTCAGTAGGCTTCTCAGCCATGTCGGCCGATGATGCGTCAGCTGCGAAGTGGCAGCTTCACCAACTTGCTCGTGGATGCAGGAAGAGATCAAACGTGGACCGTGAACCCGCGCATCCTACGAAAAGAAGCATATGAAAACAAATTAATGATAGCCCGAAGACGTGAGGTCTGCTGAATGCACAATCATGTCTCACAGCGGTATCCTTACGCGCACCAGATGCACGATTAGGAGATGACAGCGGCAGAGCCGTTGAATGCTACTGGTCTATCCGTGGCTTCCGCTTCGCTGCCGCCCACCCTTCGGGTAGTAACAATCCACCTTATAATGGACTAAAAGTCGACAATCCACCTTATAATTTTATTAGATTAGCATCAGAATAGGTAAACAAGACCTATAGAATATATTAAAGACCTCTATATATAGTATAGATTATTAAAAGATATTATAAATATACTATACTACTAGGTTTATTCGCTATTATCGGGTAGCGACTAAGGCGAGGAAACCGGCCGCGGAGGTAACGATCTTATAGGCAACTCGTGCTTATTAGATAGACTATATAGTAGTATAGTAGGCTATATATACTATATAAGAGATATAAGATCTTCGTTACTATTATCTAGTCTATTATCTTTATTACTAGATATAGGAATACCGTTATTATACTTAAACTACTTCTATAAGCGCTTCTTAGCTACCTATCTCGTAGTAACGATAGTATCTCGCTTATATAGCTCTATCTCTTTATAAGTCTATATCTATAGTATATATAAGTATTTTAATAGATCTTCTTCTTTAGTATTTAGATTAATATTACTACTAGGTTTACCATTATAGGTAAGTACGTTATATATAGAGATAATAGTCTTCTTAGCTCTAGTAATCTTAACTATTATATATATAACGAAGTATACTTTAAGCGCTTTCTTAATAGGCTAAATAGATATATATATCTTTACTAACTAACCCTTAGTAGACTATAAGTTAAGGCCTAACTCTCGTAATAGTTAGATCTTAATCTTCGTATTCGGACGGCTCCTAACGCTTATATTAAGAGCCTTATAATAGTACTTCTTATAGTTAGTCTATAATATTCTTAAGTACTATATCTTATCTCTTATCTACTACTCTACTATAGTAGCTTTATTAAACTTATACTTCTTAATAGCTCTTCTTACTTATATAGTATATAATAGTCTACTAGTAATAATAGGCCTAGAAGAAGCTTCTTATCGTCGTTTATATATATAAGTTACTATCTTAGTTTAAGAGAGATTAAATATTACTTAGATAGCTAGTTAAGTATTTACTTTATTATAAATAAATAGTCGCTTCGTAATCCTAGTAGAGAGTAATAATAGGAGGCCTTTTAGTCGTTACTAGAGGAAGTTAGTATATTTTATACTAGTTCTTATACTTAATATACTACTCGTATTTTCTATTAATAGTATAGGTATCTCTAGTTCGTATAGATAGCGAGGAATCCTTAGCGAACTATTATCTCTATAGAGGTATTTAAGTAAACCTACTAAGTTAAGTACTTAGTCTACTTCTTTAATAGTAAGTATATCTAGTAATACGTAGAACCTAATACTATATATATCTAGGGTAGAGGTATCTAAGGGCTCTACTAGAAGTATAATCTATTAGTATATAGGTAGCTATACTAGGTAGATAGAATAGGTAGATATAAGGTAATAGGTAGTAATTAAAGCCCTATAATAGAGGTATACGAAACGTAGTAGTACGTATATATTAAACGAGGTTAATAATCCCTCTCTATAACTAGAAGGAAGGCTATATATAAGCCTTCTAGCTATTACTAACTAAGTAGGCAGTAAACTAGTTACTAAGTAATATCCCTCCCTTTCTAGATATCTAACTAGTAGTACGTAGAACCTAATACTATATATACCTAAGGCGGAGGTACCTAAGGGCTCTATTAAAAGTATAACCTATTAGTATATAGGTAGCTATACTAGGTAGATAGAATAGGTAGATATAAGGTAATAGGTAGTAATTAAAGCCCTATAATAGAGGTATAAGAAACGTAGTAGTACGTATATATTAAACGAGGTTAATAATCCCTAGCTATATCTAGAAGGAAGGCTATATATAGGCCTTCTAGCTATTACTAACTAAGTAGGTAGTAAACTAATTACTAGGTAATATCCCTCCCTTTCTAGATATCTAACTAGATATAATACTCGCTCGAAGAAATAAATAATTATATAAACTCTTAGTATACTACTCTTAGGTAGTAATCTCTCTTTTTAGATAGAATCTTTAATAATCCTTATAGGGATTATTACGACTAAGTACTAATATCTTATTAATATATCTTAAGCTTAGAGTAGTCCTTACCCGGAACTTCCTTATTA
>JAASFE010005043.1:911-16325 GCA_013365205.1 Pseudocercospora cruenta
GTCGCCTATCCTATTCTAAGCTATATCTCTTTCTTTTAATCTTACTACTATATAATCGGTAGATATATATATATCGGAGCTTACGTATTCGGAAGCGTATATTTAGCGCGTATAGAAGCGTATATTTAGCGCGTACGGAAGCGTACAATATTATAATAATAGCCTTTATTATTTTAGTTATTAGTAATATAAAGTAGAAGAGCTAGCCTTAAGCTACTATATACGTAATTATAATTCGACTTTCTAACTAATAAGAGACGTCGCTTAGTTTTACGGGCGTATCTTTAAAATTTAGCCTCCCTATACTACGACTATACTATCTATTTACTAACTAATCGCATTATATATACACGTTGTATACTACTAATCTAATTTATTCTCGAGCTCTACGCTAGATCTACTAGACACCTTCCACAACCATTTACTCGCTTCGCTCGCTCAGGTTGCTCTAGGTGCCTATTGGATCTGTCGCTCCGCTCGAATCATTCTTCGAAGTAAGCATGTCGTCTGAAAAGACGTTGCCAACGACGCAAGCCTCGTCGACGCCACATTCTCGGCAGATTCGCGGAATCAAAGCTTCCCCAGAGCTTCTTGACCTCACGATGTTTCTTGCTTCTTTTATGCACAAAGTCCACCAACGAATCGCATCATGGCGTCTCTTGGCCTTCATCGCCGAATACTGGCGTTGCCAGCTCATATACGAACTCAAGCAATAAGAGAAGCTTTCATAGCAACCTCAGCTCGAGCATTCACCAGGACACACGCAACCTACAACACGAACATCCACCCCGAATCCTCCTCACACTCCTCCGTCAACGCAACCGAAGTCTCACACTTCAACACCCTCGCATCATCATGGTGGGATCCACACGGTTCAAGCAGACTCCTCCACCTCATGAACCCACTCCGCCACAAATTCATAAAAAAATGCTTACACGCAACACCCGAGAAGAAACCACGATTTCTAGACATAGGCTGCGGAGGTGGGATTTTCGCAGAAAGCGCCGCACGACTACCCTACGCTTCAAGCGTCACAGCAATTGATCCAACACCTGAAGTCATAGCCGTAGCAAAGAGACATGCGAGACAAGATCCATTACTCTTGCCAGAAAATGGAAGGTTAGAATACAAAAACATCCCGATCGAATCTCTACCGGAAACAGAGAAATATGATATCATAACTCTTTTTGAAGTCATTGAACATATTCAACAACCATCCCCATTCCTCGAAACTGTACTTCGACATTTGAAGCCTGGGGGTTGGTTAATTGGTTCTACGATTGCTAGGACAGGAACGAGTTGGTTCACGACGAAATTCATGGCTGAAGAGGTTTTGAAAATGGTTCCGAGGGGGACGCATGAGTGGAGTCAGTATATACAGCCTCATGAGATGAGGGAGTGGGCGAGGAGTCAGCAGGAATTATTGGATGTGAGTGTGGGTGGTGATGGCTGGAGACAGATGGGTGTGGTGTATGTGCCTGGATTGGGGTGGAAAGAGATCAGTGGAAGTGAGGATTGGGGGAATTACTTCTTTGGAGTGAGGAAGAAGATGATTGAGTGAGGTATGAGGGTGATCATGATTTTCTCACGAAATGGCATAGTATGCCGTGATGCTCAAGACGACCCGGCGCTTTTCGTTCCTCACGAATCTCAGCCCTAGATCAACATCCTTCAACAACCAAGGTCGGTGATCCAACAACCAGGTCATCAAATCCACAGGCCATCCCAGCTTCACGAAGATGATGCTTATGACATCCGAGGAGTTGATACCGAGCCAAGCCCGACTCGAAGGTTTTCAAAAATTGAACTAACCGAACGTACCGAAGCATGGCAAACCCAGTCCGCCATCAACCCTCCACGGGCGCGAACGTGTGGGATGAAACTTAGTTCATACTTGGCATTTAGCGTTTCATTTGACAGTGAACGCGTATCGAGATTGAAGCATGCAGGTAACTCCGGAGTAAAGTCGAGATCGAGACCAACCAGGTCGTTGTATACGAGCTGTCGTATCAGGAATGATCACGAGAGTATGTGTTTGGAGGAGAGTGGTGGTGCTAATCATCAACCAGGCAAGTGGTCATATCACTGACCTCGTGCGCATCAGTTAATCAAATATTTTGAATAGAGATGGAGATGTGGTTGTTTGACTTAGTCTTTCTTCTTCAAATGCCTCGTCACAGACAAGCAGGAGCAGCAGCTACATAGCAGATAGCTACAGTAACTTTGGTATCTCTCGATCAATCAATCAACCTCATTCGTCAAACATCGCGCAACAACTGCTGCGCAAAATCGCCATTATTGCAAGCAAAGACTACCGCATGGCCTAATGTCCTTTCGGTAGTCATGGTTGCGAGCTTCTAAAGTGAAGATAAAAAGCTCTCGTCATCATGTCGTATGGCCTTCGCAAAGGCCTCTAGCAGAGTAGCAATAGAACATCTCTTTCATTCGTGGACGGAGCTCGCTCTCGCACCACCACATGGCGTGCCACATCTCTTGTATAAGATGGCGTTTAGATTTGTTCCGGAGTAGATGCATTTGTATGGATGCATCGAGCTGCTTCGCCCGGTCATCGCGTCGTGGTCTTCATCAAGAGGCCATGTACCAGCCGGGTCTGCTCGTGACGTGCCGGGCGCGGATTGGTGTATGACGGAACCGATGCTGGATGGCTCTCTTTGTACCATTTTGCCTTGTGGAAGCAGAATCTATACCTCGCAATGGAGGTGGTTGTTGCGACCGGTTCGCATTCCATTTTATCGGACCGGAGATTCGTGACTACCAGGTATGGGCTACCAGAGCCACTGCACTCAATGTTTTATGTCGCAAAAGAGATGCGATCATCCGAGTTGAGGGTTGTATATCCAAAAGGGCCGTTGCTCATTTTTGGCAGTAGAGCTCGATCTCGCCCATCCCTCCTATTCCTTCTCCGTGTTGTTCTTTCCAGGTCTCGAAGGCTGTTTGCACGTCTTCGTCAGACTGGATGCTGACGAAATCATCCTCGTCAAGGTACTTCAGCTTTACGTGTGCTTCTTTCGGTCCTCTGTCTCCAAGGCTCAAGTTTGTAGACCGCTGCAGTTTAGCGTCTATCCGGTCCTTCAAGGTCTGATATGATATGTTTGTTGACACGACCAGTGTTAGGGTCTGACCTGCAGCAGGACAGTGTACCCGCACCTTGAGTTGTGCTGGAGTCGTCTTCTGGGTTGGTGGTCCTTCTTCGCCAGGTGCGCCGAATGGCATCCCCGATGAGGGCGTAGGAGGCGGATATGCCCCTCGTGACGATGATGGAGTGATCGTCCTGGAGCTAGCATACTGCGTAGGCATACCTGGTCTCCCTGGATACGCATAGTCAGTTGGTGACGCCTCAGCATTGGAATATTGTCGATCTCGTAGCATTTGTGGGGATGTTCGGTCGATTCCATTTGGCAAGCTCGGTGAGTTGTTCTGACTCCTGTTTGCATAAGAAGCTGGCATCTCAGGCACTGGGGGTTGGGCACCATTCCGTACAGGGACTCTCTGTCCATTGTGGATGTCCGGGCTACTAGCGGATCGGTTCCTGGACGGTGGCAGTTGCATTGAGCTGTGCATCGCAGTACCGGGTGGATATCTCTGCTGTCCCGATGGGACTCGGCTTGTCGGTGTGTAGCTACTTGACATGGTTCCGTTCATTGGCTGGCGTGCCGGTGCTGGCGCAGTGAAGCGTGTCGCGCCATGGCCCTCCTCATAGTATCCGTTTTGTGGGAGCCCTTGTCTTGGGAAAGGATACATGCCAGAACTTGCGCTCGTCCGAGATGACATTGCCGACATGGGAGAGTCCGTTGTAGGCGAAAAGTAGCTGTCCATCTGTCTGTCACCAGGTGATTGTGCGAGTTGTTGCAATTCTCGCGTCCGCAACGATAGTCCTTGCGGCATGATCGCAGTGGGTATTCGAGGTGGATGTGACCTCGTAGCCGAAGTCTCCGAAATGGAGCCCAATGTGCTGTCACCTGTGGTGCTCCTCGATCGCAATGAGCTGGAGCTGCCGTTCCGACTTTGTGAGAAGCTGCTGTTGAAGCCATTCGGACCAGACCAGCTACCGCTACCAGCCAATGTGTCGACATCATCTTCGTCCTCGTCTTCTTCGAGCTCCTTGTATGGGTTCTCGAGAGGTTGGTTTTGCATGAACGAGAACTCGGTGGCGCTTGTGCCTTTGTGACTACTGCTATCACTGCTTCTTGCGCCGACGATTCTCTCCCGGTACTTCCGTCGCTGTATCTCAATCTGCTGGGCCCATTTCTTCAGAGTCTCTTCAGTGGTGAACCTAATGATGAAGTTCTCGATGCTAGGATCGCCTTTCCAGAAGATCTGACATGTGTATGAGCCTAAATCCCTTCATTAGCTTCCGTCAAACATACCCTGTCATTGGTCCTGATCAATAACTCGACGTCCGGGATGAGCATACCTGGTTTCGCTAGAGATACCAAGTCAGTAACATTTTGCATGAAGATTCGACCCTTGAGCTGAAGCTTCGGCTTGCCCTTGTTGTCGACCAGATTCTTATTCGATAGTTTGTTCTTGGGCTTGCTTAAGTCGATGTTCTTGCAGCAAAGCAAGATCGTCTCAAAGAGGTAGACGTGGTACTGTTGTCATGCGTTAATGGAGGTCTTGAAGTATTTGCTCTCGCCCGTCCTACCTGTCGCTCGCCGTCTTTGCCATTTGCGAGATTCTCGCTTTTCAAGACAGTGAACGTGCCATAGAGCAGAAGCTCTCCAAAGCCTTCCACTCGGTGACCCTTCCAGTCCTCGACTCGCAGCTTCAATTCTTGGACTGCTTCTGCCTTCTCTTCTCGATCAACAGCCTTGTTCGTTCGCGTAAGGACGGATGTCGAAGCTTCCATGCCATTGACCAAGTCTTGCTTTCTCGCCTCGTCTAGATCTCCTTTCTTGTGAAGTTGCTCCAACAAAAGTGGGTACTTGGTCAATCTCTGGAATGGTTTCATCAAGAAAGAGTGGAGTGCGGTCGGAGACTCGACCATCTGCTGCATTTCGATGCTTCCCCCTGCCTCACGGAGCTTGGCAAATTCGGCGATGACCGTCTTTTCGCATTTCCGCTGGTTGGCAATGTATGGTTCGTACACCTTGAACGCTTCGCAGTAGAGCAAAAAGAGCTTGCCCCAGTTCTGCTCTTCTTCCGGGAGGGCGTTTGTTTGTTCCACTCTGATCAGAAAGCGGCGTTGAAAGTCCAGAAGCGCGTTGAGATTTAAGAAGATGTCATGGACGGCATCACCGGCAATCACGCCCTTCTCCTCTACCAGATGCTTGAAAGCCTGTAAGAGCTCCAGATGCTGCACATACGTTCTTTCTGATCTGACTAATTCCGATATGATGTGTTGCCGTTGTGTTCGTTTCATGCCTTTCTCAGCTTGCTCGAAGTCGGAAGCGGTGGGTCGCACATCCTCTACTAGTCCACGCTGGACCAATACATCCAAAACTCGGTTCACCACGCGTGCGACCTTGACAAATCCGGTGGTGTCGTCGCCGTAAAGATCGGTAATGATGAACAGCTCTTCTTGTGGAATCTTCAGGTCGGCGTTGCAAGCCTGGATGAATTTGAACGTGGCAGCCTTCGCTTTCTTGTCTTCCTTGACACCTTGCGGCATATTGAGAGGCTGTGATGGTCGCAAGGCATTGTACAGCAGCATCAAGGGATAACCTCGCCGAAAAGTCCTCCACAGTAAGGTTACGGGATCTGTGTCTTCATCGGCCTCTGCTTCCTCCTCCAGCAAGGCATCGTGAAAGCCAGGCACACCGAGCAGACGTTGACGCAGCGCAACGCATATTTGGAACAAAGAGCTGCTGGCGTCGGCGACGCTGTTCATAATATTGTTGGTCGGCGTAACGCCATCGCTGTTCGCCATTCCACCACCGCCCGCAGCAGTGGCCGAGCTGTTCGGCAAGGGCGGTGGGGGGAAGAGGGTGCTGTGGGAGGTTCCTTGAGTGGTGTCGCTGCTGCGACTCGAGGGCTGGGACTGGATGCTGTAGTTGGAGGACGTGTGGCCCTGAGAATGGATCAAAGGGTTCTGGGACATGTTGGGGTGGTGGTGGTGGAGTCTGGCGCTGTGGTAGTGCCCGCTGGCGTGGTCGGTAGGGCCAGCACCTTGCGTAGTCAACGGCGCAGTCAGGGCTCGGACAAAGTGCGGATTTCCATGCGACGCGATCTCCATAGTCGCCGGCGCTCTACGCGGAGGGCGGCATGGAGACTATGCCGGACGGTGCACAGTCGGTGAGCAGGCCAAAAGCGGGATGCGAGTGGACTGGACTGGACTGGACTGCGCTGCAGGAGCGTCGTGTGAGCAGCGACGGTGAAGGGAAGGTGTGGTGGTCGAGGTGCGGTGGGAGGTGGCAGCGGCGGTGGTATGGGCAAACTCACTTGGGAGCAGCCTAAGCCAATTCGCCGGGCTGTGATATGAGTGCTTGGACGGAGGGCGCTGGGCGGAAGCGAAACAAGATGTTCTCCTTTCACGACGGTTGGCGGTTGGCGGTTGGCGGTTGGCGGTTGGCGGTTGGCGGTTGGCGGTTGGCGGGGGCCTTTGGGCAGTTGCAGCGAGGCAGGCTGCGGGTAGGTCCGCCGTTGGACCTTCGCACGAGTCGTGGTCGTGGTCGTGAGACGAGATGCAGGCTCCTGAGCTGCGCGAGGCGATGCGATGCGATGCGACTTGCTGCGTACGCGCCGGGTCTACGTTCCAAATAATGATACACACGACGTCTGCAGAGTCTACGTAGTGATATATTATGCGCCTCGCCCACGCTCTGTGCCTCTCCGTGCTGGTCGTTTGGTCTCTGCTGTGCTTGGGGTTGGCGTTGTTGAGTTTCCACCGACCGAAGACAGGTTCAGAGCATCGACAAGCTTTGTTCTCTGATCCACGCCAAATCAGCCAATCACAGCCCGGTCTCTTGTGCTACAGGAGGACCGTTGTTTAAGCACACTACTGGCACATATGCATGCTGGCTCTGGCTGGCCGCTGCCGCTGCCGCTGTGAGTGAGAGCAGAATGTGCGAAGTCGTGTCGTGTGCTGTGTCTCGTCACATTTGCCGTCGCCCACCTCTCACTACTCATCGTCACCACCGCTTATCGCGATCGCTGACTTTGCAGCCGACAATACCCAATCTGCCCTCATCGACGCACGTGCGGGTGCGGGTGCGTGCAAGAGTCGTGAGAGTTTCTCTGAGGCCTGATCGTTGACCTGCAGAGCCTTTTCGGCTACTAGCGCCAAACGGGCTCACAAGCCGACCGGAAGCACTCCGCACGGACGTGTCTAAGTTGTTGCCCCAGGGCCCAGGGTCGACTTCAACACCTCTGCAATCGGCCTGGTGCAGAAGCGAGCCTCGACGAGAACATTTCGCTGTCGCAGCGCAGCACATAGACAACGTCGCGCAGCACACCACACCACACCACTATATCTCAGAAGACACGGCGGCGCACAGTCACCTGCACCGCGCCGACCCTCGCTGACCTGAGCTGCATTGCGCGCCCATCGTGGTGCTTTCTAGAGCCTTGCGCCATTGCTTGCCTGCCTGTCTTGCCTTGCCGCTACACACGCCCATCACTACTACCTCCACCTCGACACATTCGCTGCTTGCAACGTCCGCGACGCTGCGCATACAATATCAACATTTTCAACACATTGCTCCTGGCTGCAGCGCGCATGCCATCATGGACCGCGCAATGCCGCCCTTTGACGAGGGCTTCTCAGAAGAAATAAACAGCGAGCATGGCATCGACAGTATGCCCAAGTTTACAACAGAGGATCCACAGGTGGCTCAGATCGTGAGCATGATCCTCGCACTACAAGAAGGCTCACGAACTGGTGAGTGATGGTGGCGAAGGCCTAGCGAGATCTTGCATCGCACACAATACTGATACTGGACATAGAAACAATACGCAGAGTAATAGCCTCCCTCTCAACAAGAAACCTCTACGGACTTATTGAGATGATCAGCTCGCTGGTCTACTTCGATCCGGTCGCACAACTGCCCCACGAAATAGTTCTCGAGGTCTTCTCACATCTGACAGCACAAGAACTTCTGACTGCTTCCGTGGTCTCGCGATCCTGGAGAGAGGCCACCAAGGACGAACAATTGTGGCATGACAATTTTGGACGCGAAGGCTGGCGCGTGGACCGAGCTAGGATTCGAGAAATGGGGGAATTGGCTACGAAGAAGGGTGTACAGGTGGCGGAGCGGATTCTCAAGACAGGTCAGATTCGACCAACACATTCCCTGGAGCGAAAGAGCAGCCGCAAAAGAGCGCGAGATGAAGCTTTTAGTGAGAGTGAAGCCACCCAGGCTGCCGGCAGTGGCTGCACCGCCGACGTGGACCCGGTAGATGCAGATCAGAGTGACGCATCTGGAAGCATGGAAGGAGTTGAGTCTACGGCAAACACAATACGTTCCACGAATGGCAATATACCAGGCACTACAATATCTGCCAAGGATGCCCTCATGGATTTCGACACTCGACCAACAACTCCTGCAGTGGATTCGGCAGTTGACTCACCCACGGAACCTAGCTCGGCCCTGGTCCAGCTTAAGCCGACCGTTTTCAACACCCAAAAGGATACAAAGACTTCTGTAACCAAAGTCAGCTGGCCATGGCTTTATAAGCAGCGTCGACGATTGGAACGCAACTGGGATACCGGCACTTACACCATGTTCCGGCTCCCGCATCCTGAACATGAAGCCGAAGGCCATACCGAATGTGTCTACACTATCCAGCATTCCGGTAATCACCTTGTTTCCGGCTCGCGTGACAAGACTATTCGCATTTGGGATCTCAATACCCAACGCATGCGAGGCACTCCGCTGATTGGGCATGAGGCCAGCGTATTGTGTCTGCAGTTCGACCCTAGACCAGATGAAAAGCATGATATCATTGTGAGCGGTGGCAGTGACAACTATATCATCATCTGGAAGTTCTCGACGGGAGAAAAATTGCGCTTGATCCACAACGGCCATACGGAAAGCGTGCTCAATCTGAGATTCGATGACCGCTATTTGGTCACCTGCTCCAAGGATAAGACTGTCAAGATCTGGAACAGACATGACATACCTCAAAATGATCCTATCATTCCCACGCGGGTCATCGATACCTTGGGTGCTGAGCTCAACTTGAGAGAACATGATCTTATTCCTGCATACAGTCAGCTGGACACCCTCATCGGCCACCAGGCCGCAGTCAATGCTGTTCAAATCAACGGAGATGTGATTGTCTCTGCATCTGGAGACCGCACCATCAAATCCTGGAACATTCATACAAAGAAGCCGGGCCCCAATCATCGTAAGTCGTATACTGGGCACACCAAGGGCATTGCATGTGTGCAGTTCGATGGCCGTCGTATTGTCAGTGGGTCATCTGACAATTCGGTGAGAATTTTCGACTTTGAGACGACAGCTGAAGTGGCATGCTTGGACGGCCATAGTAATCTTGTGCGCACGGTTCAGGCTCGCTTCGGCGATATGGACACCGTTACCGACGAAGAATTACTAGACGAGGCGAAGATGGCTGATCGAAACTTTCTGATGGCATTGGACAACGGGATGCAACCAGCTGATGTCTCACGTCGCCGTCGTCCACGCAATGCCGGCTCGAGCCGTCCTCAGGATATGCTCAGCTACGGGACTAAGATTCCACCTGGTGGAGGAGGCAGCAAGTGGGCCAAGATTGTCTCTGGTTCATACGACGAGACCATCATCATCTGGAAGCGCGACCCGAGTAAGCGCAATACGTGGAAGCCAAATCAACGCCTGCATCAAGGACAATTCGGTGTGCAAGGACGTGTAAGAGCAAACGCCGTTCGCATACCACACGCTGTGCATCATGGCAACGCTCAAGCTCCACCTCCACATGGTCAGCAGCAGAATGCGACGCATCAAGCGACACAGCTCCTGCAACAGGCCCACGGCCATCTTGCAATCTCTAATGCACTCCTCGCGCAACCAGCTGTTGGTCCAGGTCATGGTCTTCCGCATTCCCAGCTCACCGCCATGGCAGCGGCTCAAGTCAACCTCAATCAGCACATCCAGGTGATTGCCGGCCAGCAACAGCATCCACAGGCATTGAATGCCGTTAATACCGCCGCCGCTCACAATAACGCCCACGCTGCAATTGCTACTCAGGCTATCGCAAATCAAGCAGCTAATGCACAGCAAGCACAAGCTGGGCCCGCACAACCTCACGGACAGCAGCCTCAGCCAGGTCAGGCTGCACAGAATGCAGCGCAACCGGCTGCTCAAGCGGCGCAAGGCCAAGGTCAAGCGGCTGCTCAACCTGCTGGTCCCGCACAACCGCAAGCTCCTCAACAGCCAGGTCAACCGCATCACCATCACCACCACCATCATCATGTCCACGGCCAAGCACAGCGGGGAGAATCCAATCGTGTCTTCAAGCTTCAATTCGACACTCGACGTATCATTGCTTGTAGCCAGAACAAGGTCATCGTTGGGTGGGACTTTGCAGCTGGCGACAAGGATCTGGAGTGGGTCGGCGACTGGAGCATTGAGACTGATTGAGAAGCTCAACCAACATCTGGATTATTGAAATGAATGCATAAGAGCGAAGGCGTTGGAGGGATCTGGACTGTCTTTGCATTATCTCAGACAAGACATGTAACAGTAACAGCACTTCCAAGCGGAAGGTGCAGTAAGACTACTGCTTCTTGTAGAAAGTACGAATTCAAAGTCTTGACGCGATCAGGCAGTCTCGCAGCAACTTTTGTTCAAGTAACTTCCAATGGCTTTACTTTCGCGTTCTTATACCTGCATCCTGCACTAATCTGGTGAGGCGGGCGAATCCGTGATTGCCTCGGTTGCGGATCCGTGATCGACCTCATGTCTCGATGGAGCAGTGTCAACTACAATACTTACACCTATGCAATAATTGCCCAATAGTCATCTTTATCATTGATATATCGTTGACTGACACTGGCTGTATTTGCTGATCGCGGCTTATTGAGCTCGAGCAGGAACGAAACACCTCCATTGGAGCAATTGTGAACTCAGCCGGAATAAATCGACACCTAAGCAACAGATGCAATAATACATCAACTACAACGGATCACGACTTCAAAAACTTGAAGACAAATTGAATCGTCCGGGATTCTACAGCCTCAGACTATCACTTCGAAGCCATGGCCAAATCTACGACAATCCTCTTCGACCTCCCCATCCGAGGAGAAAAAGACATCGGTATCGGCGGCAAAGGCCAAATCATCTGCACTCAGCCGTCACCAAAAGTCTACCTCCTCACCTTCTCCAACGCACCCGACAATCGTCTTGTCACAGCTTTCTGCAAAACTCTACACCTCGCTCTCGACATCCTCCAACACCGTTACCCACCCGGAGTCGTAATGACAACCTCCTCAATCCCAAAATTCTATTCCAATGGCATGGATATCGAACACGCGACTTTTAGTGGGGGTTACATGCCAGATCGATTATACGCTTTATGGAAGAGATTTCTAACGTATCCTATGCCTACGGTCGCGGTGATTAATGGTCATGCGTTTGCGGGAGGTTTGATGTTGGCTATGATGCATGATTATAGGATTATGAATCCTTATAAGGGGTATTTGTGTTTGAATGAAATTGAGTTGGGAGCTCCGCTAAGGCCTCCTATGACTGCTGTTTTTCGAATGAAATTGAATGGCACGGTTTTGAGGAAGATGGTGCTGGAGGCGTATAGGTTTAAGGCGCTTGAGGCGTTGGAGGCGGGGATTGTGGATTCGCTTGGGGGTGTTGAGGAGGCTTTGAAGTTGGTGGATGAGTTTCAATTGGTGAAGAAGGCGCAACCGGGTGCGACGGGCAAGAGTGTTTATGGGGAGTTGAAGAGGGAGATGTGGAGAGAGACGGTGGAGTTGTTAGATAGGGAGAATTGGGGTGATGAGCATGTAAGGGAGGCGAAAATCCGGGAGAGAGTCAGGAGGGAGGATGAGGGGAGTCAAAGGAGGGTTGTGGAGTGGGAGAAGGAGAATGCTGGGGCCAAGGCGAAGTTGTAAGGTCAGTAAGAGAGATGTCCTCTCGATCGAAATTGGTTGCAATAGAGGACAGAGACATTTCTTGTTGACGTTCGAAGCGTGAGTCAACATGGTGATCTTCGGTCCGCCCGATGTCGTCGACCTGGGGGAAAGCCAGTTCAATGAACGTAAAGCGGGTGAATATCGCCGGCTAGACATATGCAGCCGGTACAACTTTCGCCGCCAAGGGCACCCGCAAAGTGAGACGTGAGCTTGAGTTGAGAGGCCGCCTCTCTTTAAAGGTTAATAATAGGCCGCAAGAGCGAACACACTCCTTGTTGCCGTGTGCTGGGCGACTCTGAACCTGGCCAGGATAGCAGCTTTCGATGGGATTTGATGCCAAGCATTTTCGGATCTTGATGAGAGACCTGTTCCGTGTATACAAAGGAGTTGGTCATCGCAGTCTGGGGTTGGATTTAAGGACGGAAGTAGTTGTGTTGGCATAAGCTGGCTACCTAATATATCGATTGGGCCAAGACTGTTGTTTGTGAAGAGGCATATGCCAAGGATCGGATAGGAGCCGAGGCAAAGGCAAAGCGCTGCGTTAATGTCCGTCGTGCCACGACACCGGTTTCCGTGCAATGGTGAGCTGATCTATAAGACCGCAGATGACGAGTGCAGAACTGTTCAGATGAGGTTGACTATGCAAATGATGGAGGAAGAGATGGATACGGCTTGACGAACTCTCCTGACTCAGCCCTCCGATCCTTGCCGATGGGCCGAAGCAGAAGGGGGGTCTGTGCACTGAGGGCGCTATCCGAGATTTCAGCTCGGCTGAAACCTCTCTCTCTATATACACACGCCCTCAGCAGGCGGCATTAACAACTATTTATTTATATTAATATCGCGCGCGTATTCGATAGTATATATTAATTTCTCTCTAATATATAAATTTTAGTATAAAAAACGCGTATTTAGTAGAGATATTAAAATATAGATATATATAGAGGAGGACCTAGAAAGCTAACCCTAGATCCTTAGGCACTAATAATATACTAAGCTCTCTAGATAAGCTAGGCTCTACCTCTCCTTCTAATACTTAAAGAACTATTATTAGTCGCTTATAAATACTAGTCTAAGCCTTAAATTATACTTCTATACGTACTTAGTAAACTAATATATCTACTTCTATCCCTACTAGTACCCCTACTAGCGGCTTATATAGCTAACTAAGGCTACTTTTAGCTAAAGAGTTTAAAGCTACTAAATAATAAGAAGAACTAGAGCGAATATACTAATAGAGGGTTAATAAATAGTACTTAGCTAATACTAAGCTAGCTTAGCTAAATACTATAGAGACTACTAGCGCTAGCGGTACTAATAATAATAGCGCTAGTACTAGTAATAATAATAGCGGTAGAGGTACTAATTCTAGTAAAAATAAGCTAGAAGTTCTAGCTAAGTATACCTTATTCCTTAATAAAATAGTAGAAGTATCGTAATAGTATCTAAAGTAGGTTTATAATAATAACTTCGACTTAGCTAGTATATCTAAGTTTAAGACTAGTATCGCTATAGGGCCTTATAAAGATAATACGAATAATAAAGAGACTACGCTACTTAATATATTATATAGTAAACTAGCTACCTCTTTAATTATAAAGATCTATAAGATTTAAAATACCTCCTTCTTTACCGAGATCTTTACTAACTACGTACAAATAATAATAACCTTCTATAGCTATATACTAGGCTTAATAATAGCTCTAGTATCCTTCTTAGTATATATATTCTACTACGTAAATAAGGGTTATTACTAGGGCTTTATACGTAATTATATAGCTAATGCCTTCGATCGTATAATCGACGCTAATAGTATAAAGTCTCTAGTAGTATAGCTCTAAGTTTAAACGCCTAAGTACTACTATAAGTATATTATCTATTAAGTACTATTAGACTATTCTAAAAGCGACTTTAAAAGCGACTCTAGTATAGGCAAACGAAGCTAATTAGATACTTAGAACGATAAGATAGGTATTCGAGTATATAGCGTAGTAATAGGCGCTAATACTATCGACGTCTAGAGTAATATCTATTATAACTATAATAATAGTAGCTATATAAGAGTTAACTATAGGTTCTAGTATAAGTATATTAGTTACTTAGGCGATTATATAGATTATAGCTAAGCGAAGAGCTAAATAAAATAATATTAACGAGTTATCTATTCGTTTAATATTAATATATAAGGTAATAGTATAAGACTAAATACTCTACTACTATACGACGTTTATACCTACTTCGAGCTATTAGAGCTAGATTTGTTACTACTTAAATAACTAGCTTAGTAATAGATACTACGCCGCTATCTATATAAGACGTTACTATAAGTATTAAACTATATTCTTAGATATAGAGCGTCGATTAGTTATAAGGGTAAAGGGCTTCTATAGTACTCTAAGAACTATAGATTAGTTAATAGCGATCTAGATAATATTATAATAAAGATCGTAAAGGACCTATTACTTAGCTATATTATAGACGTAACTATAGAAGAAGGTAATATATTATTAGTACTATTAGGATAGGTACTAAAGTACGATAGCGGCTTTAGGTATATCTACGACCTTATATTTAATAGAGGTATAAACGACTTAATCCCTCGCGAATATAGTACTATTATATATATCCTATTTAAAGATATTATAGTAAAGATTATTTAAGCTAGTAGAGGCTATATAATTATTAAGAGAGATATAAAGGACGCCTTCTATATTATTCTAGTATCGCTATTCTACTACTAGTTACTATACTTTAAGTAGTAAGGTAGATACTATCGTAAGAACTATCTACCCTTTAGCCTTCGTATAGTACTAGTTATCTTTAACCTCTTTATAGAAGCGCTCTACTAGATACTAGAATAGTAACTTATACTTCGTATTAATTATTACTTAGATAACTTTATATTTATACTATCGCTTAGTAGCGCGGACTTCGCTAATATTATTATAAGAGCTTAGATTAATATAATAGGCTTACTTAGAGTACTACGTAATAATAGTAAAGATATCTAGGGTACTATAGTTAAAGTACTTAGTATTAAGTTTAATATACTATAGATAATAGTAAGGCTCTTAACTTCTAAAGTTAAGCGACTAGATAAGGATATTAGGTTAGCGCTAGATCCTCTAGTAGTTTAGTTTAGAACTACTAAAGTAGGAATAGTTTAGTTTCTTAGTACTAAACTAGATAGCTAGTTCTAGTTTAGTTTATCTAAACTATATCTAAATACTAGTTCGAACTAGCGATTTAACTAGTTTGTTCTACGTATAGCTTTATAAGCTACTAACTACTCTTACTAGCTATAGAAATAACTATAATATAGAGACGGAAATCGTAGTTACTCTAGTAATATCGACTATAGTTACTAG
>JAASFE010005043.1:17870-60929 GCA_013365205.1 Pseudocercospora cruenta
AGCCAAACTAGGTATACATACTATCTAATTATATTATAGAGCTCCGTAGTAGCGTCTTATATAGCCTTAAGGGTACCTTCTTTAGTATTTAGAGCGATAGCGGCGCGGCGAGCGGTATTAAAGGCGTCGATGCGGCCTTAATAGGACTCGGGGAACTAAAATAAATTAGAATAGGCCTAAATAGGCCAAGATAGGTATATCTACCTCGTAGTACTCGCTATTAGTACGGAGATAGTAGGTATAGTACTTTATATAGAACCTAGAGCTATCGACGTCCTTATACTTGTCGTTCTAGGGGTTCGCTATCTTATAGAAGTTCTAAATAGGTTAGAATACGCTAAAATAGGACATTTTAGGGCGGAGCCATACCTCGAGCTACCTAACTATAGTAATATTAGCCGGAGCGACGTAGTTAATATATAGGTTACTATTATAGGCGCCGGCGTTAGCCTATTCCTTACGCTACTTAGCTACTATAGTATAGATTAGTACGGAATAGGCCGGAATAGGTCTAGATAGGCCAAGAGAAGCGTACGATAGCGATAGAAGAGGACTTACTACGCTATGTTAGCGTATACTAGTCTAGAATAAGCTAGTATAGGTATCTCTACCTATACTACTAAAAATAGTATTTCTAGCTTACCTTGTTTATTAAGGTTGTAGAAAGGAATTTAAATTAGTAGAAGAATTACTAGTACCCCTTACTTCCGCGATTAGTACTTAAATCTACGCTATACTAAAAAATATAGTCGGCTAGATCTTATATAGAAAACCTAGAAGGTAAGGCTATAGGTAAACTTAGGACCTTAAGGATAATAATCCCTAGGAGGGGGGTAGTTGTAAGGACCTATACGTAGTAATACTACATATTCTATACCAAGCCTTAGGAGGACCCGGCTTAGCCTACTCTAGGCTATTCTAGCTTTTATCGCCCCTTCGTAGCCTTCCCCTCTTCTTTCCTTATCGATTCGAGTATCTTATACTTAGGATAGTTTAGCCTACGTATTATAACCTACTCTTATACCTATACCCTTAGTAGAAGATAATACTAATAACTATAACGATTATATAGAGCCTAATAGTAAGTAGCTCTTAATAATATAAGCGCCGCTAGACTAAGCGAGGTTACTTTAGTTTATACTAAAGCTATTAATAAGAGTAGTATATAGATCTTTAGTAAGGTAATAGCGTAAATAGGTCGCGCTATATAGATAATCTAGTAAATAAGCTTAGCTACTAAGACTAGACCTTCTTTATAAGTATATTATATACTATTTCTAGTACGATATAGACCTCTTTACGAGGCTTAAAGGCGTATCTATTAAGTCTAATCTCGCTACGCTAAGCTCTTACTATATTAACTTAGATCTTAAAGATATAGCGCTTAAGGTCTTTAATAGCTATTATATTAAGAGATTAATCTAAGGAGCTAAAATAAGGCGAATAGAGCTAAAGAAGCCTCGCCTACCTATTACGCTAGTAATAATAGATAGCCTATTATAATAACTAAACTACGACCTATAATCTATATAGTTAAAGGCCGCTATCTATACTAGGTTTAGTAGCTTTATATATACTAGCGAGTTTACTATAAAGAAGAGGCTAAAGTCCTATAGTAAGAGATAGATAGTAGGTAACCTTACGTAGTTAGACGTTAAGATTATACCTAATAGCGATTATATATTAATCTAGCTTAAGTAATCTAAGACTAATACCTATAACGAAGGTATAATAATTATTATCGCTACTATATATAAGCCCTCCTACCCTATCTACTAGGTCTATTAGTTACTATAAAACGACCCTTAACTAGCCGACGCCTTATTATTTAATATTATATAAGACGAGTTAATTACCTTCTTAAAGAGTAGATTATAAGAGTAAGGATTTAATCTATAACTATATAGTAGATACTTACTATATAAGGATACTACTTAATAGGTAAGGATAATAGTATAACTAATAGTAAGGTTTAGCTTCTTAGATACTAGAAATCTAACGCCTTTAGGCTATATTATAATATCTCTATAGATAAATTATTTAGGCTTAACTACTACTTCTAATATAGTATTAGCTTACTACTATTACTACTAAAGTAAGAGCCTCTAAGGCTAGAGATTAAGAAGGTTTAAAGGCTATACGCTACTTCTAGATATACTAAGTTATAAGGCTATAAGCCGCTTAGTAGGTTAGCTATAAGCTAGTTAGCTACTATAAGTAGCGTTAAAGGGTATTCGCTCTAAGTAAAGCCTTATAGCCTTATTATTATCGTATTAGATACTTTTATTAGCGTACTTTAGTAGAAATAGTAGTAATCGATTTAATTCCTACTCCTACTACTTAGATAGATTCTATAGTCTAGTTTAGGCCTATATAGTAAGTAGTTAGTATATACTAAGAAGAGCTACTTATATATAGAGCTTAGACCCTCTAAGTACCTATTTAGTTATTTATTTACGTATCCTTAATACCTAAGAAAGTATAGAAGAAGGGGATCTATATATTAAGGGTACTATCTAAGATTTTAGCTTAGCTAAAACCTCTCTCTCTATATATATATACCCTTAGTAGGCGGTATTAATAACTATTTACCTACCCGCCCGTACCATTATATTTAGTATATAAAAGGGTCTATAGATAGTGCGCCTAATAGCAGCGATTGGGCCTATTTAGTGAGCGGCTGGTACATGCCAAGAAGAGCCGCTCACGTGCAGAGCCTGGACCCTCCAAGCACCTGTTTAGTCATTCATTTACGTGTCCTTGCCGCCTGAGAAAGCACAGACTCAATCTTTCAAGCTTCGATCTTCCCTTGTCGTGAACTTCCTTTCTGCTGACCTTCAATCTCTCCGTGTTTCCATCCACTTTCATCCGAGATGAGTAACGACAAGATCATGCCATCGCATGGGATGCTCGTACGATGAATATTTGACCTACAAATAGGCCGCCATGAAGTTCTCCCAGAATGTCGCGAGTCGCGATGTTTGCCGTCCTTTCTGCCAATTCGGCATATACTTCCATTGGACATGGTCAGCCTTGCGTCAATTGACATGAGCATGGAGTGCCATCTTGGGTCCAAGATTCTGGTTAATGCAGACTCGGCATATCGACCCTGCCCGCTCCTCTAGACGTGCCTCAATTCAAGCTCCATCTTCCGCAGCGCAATGCGCTCCCAATGAAGGGCCGCAATGACGCTCAGCAGGCTCCTGTTTGGTGACGGCGGCGATGTACTACTGGCAGTAACTTGGACATGGGCTGGAATCGCCACGATGCTGTATGTGTTGAGAGCTTGCTATGCATCGCGTGAGCTTTCAAGAGAGCACTCCTCCGTCTTTGGAATCAGATGGGACTTCTTCTGGGTGACTCTGGCCTTCGTACGTCTTCTGCTCTAGACGAGAGAACACTGCTTACATTCATCAGACTGCTGCGTTGACAGCTCAAGTTGCAATAACGGTCAGCTATTACAAGGCAGCAGACACCCACCAAAAACCTAGCGCCATTGTCCCAGAACTGAGAGTCCTCATTCAGACATCAACGTGAGTCTCACTATTTGAACGTTCGGTACAGCGACTAACAGTGGCATGACCATAGGATTTCGGGTTTGGCCGCCCTACCAAGCATGATCTTCGGACGGTTCGCGGTCATCGCTCTCCTTCTAACATTACAAGGCCAGATACATCGGCAATGGAAGATACTGCTGTATGCCATTGGCGCCATTCAAGCACTACTTCTAACCACGCACATGATTGTCATGCTGAATCAATGTTCGCCGGTCCGAAAACTTTGGGATATTACAGTGCCTGGAACATGCGATTTGATACTCTTCAACCAAAAGTTCGGCTATGTTTCTGGAAGTGTAGGCGCAGCCTCAGACTTCTCACTCGCAATTTATCCAGCAATTTTCATCATTCGCCCACTTTTGAAGCTATCTCTACCACTCCGAATTGGCGTCTGCTGCATTCTCGGCGGAGGTGTGGTCGCTGGTGTGGCCGGCATTGTCAAAATGGTATCGCTCGGTGCAGTCCTGGATCTATACGGTCACTACGCTACATACGTTGTCTGGGTTCTGTGCGTTGTCCCTACTACCTTCATGCTACTTTGCTAATTGTAGACAGGACTGAAACTTGGTTTATCATCATCTTCGGCACTATCCCTACCGTGAAACCCGTTTCCAAGGCATTCGGCAAAGGCATCAATCACATGTGCGGCCGTCCCACGAACAGGAGCTCGAGTCTGCCCCGATTAGAGAGGATTTATATTCCAAGCGATCCTGTGACATTAGCCACTTTGGAGCCATGTTCACTCGCATCAACGAGCAAATCCCGAACAGTCATCAGCGAAGATAAGGCGAACAAAGCTCGAACAGTTATCAGCGAAGACAAGGTCGTCTGGACCGAGAAGACACGGCAGCGACAGTTCAAGCCTTGGTCAATGGACTTCGATCTTGAGACTAATCGTGAGGCATACCGCTCTAGATATGGACCAGTCGTGTGAACCTCACGCACGGAGTTCTTGTCCAACTCTCCCTGATGGAAGCGCTGTGACCTGAGATAGCAGAGTGGAATCATGAGTGAACAGGAATGCTTATCTCAAAACTCCTTCTCGCCATGCAATCGACTAATCCGGATTGATCATCTCACATAAATGGAACGGTATGCATTGCGCAGCAGTATTTGGCGCAGAAGCATTCCCGGAAGCTGCTCGTGGTGCTGTCGATGGTAGCGGTCATCGGTACCACATTCCCGTGGTTTGTGGCTTGCGTCTCTCGCTTCTGGCGCGGAGAGGTATTCAGGACTGGCAAGCTCCCTGCTTTTGCTGATCTCAAAGCTTGTACATTTCCCGCCAAGACTGTGTCTCACCTCGACGTTGCCTTTGGACCTGCTCAACAATGGGACGTAAACCGCGGGTTGTTGCGCGATTTGTAATGATTGGTCCTCCCTTACACGAGGCTGAAACGATAAGCAGGAGGCATGTCCGCACGAGCGGGACGCAGTCGCCAATACCGATTTAAATCAGACCCAGAGGTCAAGACGATGAGAATGCTAAGAGACGGCTCGCGTGAGATACCTTTTGAGCACGGCATCCATGGCACGGCACGTTGTGTCAGTGCTGAATGGGTTTAAGGAGGAAGTGTAGATCTCGCTATCATGGTGAATGAGGCTGTAAAAGAGGTCAGGCTTAAAGGGCCAGGCCTTGCCCGCCGTCGAGAACACAACAAGCAGTGTCCGAGAATCATTTCCCAGTCAACATGCGTCTTCTTGCGCTCGTGGCTACGGCTGCATCGCTTTGTACAACACCGGTATCTGGAATCGAGCCAGCGGTGAAAGGACAGCTCATTGAACGACAATCCAACCTCTGTGGTGTAAAGGGAACACGAATACTGCCAACTACCTTTGGTTCATCGCAGAAAAGTCTTACAGTTCCTGCACAATGCGGTGCTCTTTGCAAGTCAAACAGCCTGTGTAAAAGCTTCGCAGTCGATGCCAACACCTGCTACTTATATCTTGCCGCTCTCACAAAATACATCAAGCAAGATCCAAATGGGCCATTTACATACTACGATATTGGATGCGTCACTGCCACCGACCTGTGTTGGGTCACTGGCAAGCCCAAGCCAATTACCGCCGTGTTGAAGTCCTCAACATACTTCAGAGACAATAGCTGGACCGGATGCTCTGATCTGTGCAAGAAGACGGCGGGATGCAAAAGTTACACTCTCGGGACTGGGTCCTGCAATCTTTACAGTAACACAGTTGCGAAGAACCTTCTCGTTGATCAACAAAGCACTCAAGCCTTCTGGGATGTCAACTGTGTGCTTTCCGCAGCAGCTCTCGTGAGTATATGAGCTCGTTCAATGCATAGCCTGACTGACATCTTCTGTCTGAACAGCCCCCTCCTCCCGCAGGCCCATCGCACGACATTTCGCAGGCGAATGAAGTCTCTGTTCAGCCTGATCCACCCTCATTCACCTCCCCTCCTGCGTTTACGCCCTTCGTGACAACTAGCCCACCCCTTTCATCTGTGGTGCAGCCTAAATTCGGTGGCTTCGAAGACGATAATGACTTCACGGACTCATACAACTACACCCAGTACCCCTTACCGACGCCGACAGCTTTGGGCTCCGCTCCAGCAACCACAGGCTTCCTCATCGAAGCGAGCGAGGCGCCTTCTGCACCATGTCTTGTCTCTAGTGGTCCTCAAGCTCAAGTTACACTTCTCAATGAAGACTACCTTCCTCTCGTCAGCAAAGCTTCCAATCAGCTCGGACCCGTAGCTCAGCCAACAAAGCAGCCAGCTGCTTCTGACATTCTTTCGAAACACCCAGAGAACATGGCCTTTCCTCTATTCTACTTCCAAGCTCCGGCAGGAGCCCCAGCTGACACCTTCGATCTTATCTATGCCCCAACTTCGCAATACGTTGCTTTGCAGGAGAACGGAAATGTCGTTCTGCGCAGTGCTTCTAGTGGATCCAGCTTTGCAGGAGGGTTTGCGACAACGATCTTCAAGATGAACTGCTTCGGAGTCCTGACTGTCTCACAAGGCGGCGCGACCTGGGTATGGTCGACCAACGGTGCTACCACCAGGATGGTCAAGGGCACGTCTACGAAGAACTTTAACATCTTGCCACATAACAACCCAGGCATCATGGCAGCCAAGAAGAGTCGGAAGCGAAGTCTTGAGCTGGCAAAGCAGCTTGAAGCACGAGGAAAGGATCAATAGGGTCGAGCACCACGTTGTCCAAATAAGGCCGGGTTCCCGCCTGACCTTATCGCACATTACAAGCAAGGTTACGAATTTGGCGAGGGAAATCTCTGCGATAATCTATCGGAGTTTTGGGTAAGTGCTCGCTGCTTGGATCAACCTCTGGCTATTTCGTCTGGCCGACTGACGTTATCACAGGGACTTAGTCCTTTTAGCTTCGACAAGAGTTGCGCCACTCAAAGCTTGTGCTACGACTCATGCGAGAAATTCGGCTGGGAGACATGCAATGGTATTTTCAGTGGTTTAATGTTTACCTCATGCGCTCCATACTTCAAAAGCTGGTGGGATGCTATCGTCAGCAAGACCAATTCGCAAACTTTAGGGACAAGACTGAACAGATCTACAGGCTGGTCTTGGATGCGTCGCTCAGGCCGGCTACTTCACTGGAGTCGCAGCGACCAACAAGGGCCGAGAAGTCTTCTACAAGTCGCAGGAAGCTATGTGTAGTTGCTTCTGCCGAGATGGTCTGAGTCAGTGCGGGACAAGCAAGATGAGTTCCGGCTTCGATTGTGTTGACCTCAAAGCCGCCGATGACTTTAATTGTGGACTTTGCGGAAGATCCTGTGCACCGAAGTCTGAATGGTAAGCTAAAGTGAACCGCACATATGACCTCGATCAGGTGCTGACTTTCGGGCTTTAGCAAGGGCAATGGCAATTGCGGCTGCATTGGACAACAATGCAACAATATATGCCTCGACCTGAGGAACAACCCAGATAATTGCGGCGAATGCGGAAGGAAATGCGATCCTCGATACTGTGTTGCAGGTTCCTGCTACAAGCCTGATCCAGCTGTGTACGCCGGATCCTCCTATCCGAGACGAGGACATCAGCCCGTTTGCACAATGGTCGTACAACGAAAGCATCACAGCTCCTTGTGTTCAAAGCAACAGCGTCAACATTGGCACTGCCACACTAACAGTACCTGGCGACAGCACAGTCTACAACGTGGCTTCGTTTGTCTACACCGACATGCCATCCGGAGTCGGCTGCTCTGGAACGATCACACAGAAGAAGGTCAAGATCTGTCCGGAATTCAAGTACGAACTCAAGTTCAACGCCATCTACTTGCGAGGCTTTCAGCAAAACGGCACACCGCTCCTTACTAATGCTGCTTGCAAGGTTACCTGGGGACTGGGACGCCCAGATGGGACCGACTTTGGGCAATTCGCGTCGCAGAGCTTCAATGTCGTTGATAATAGACTGAAGCAGTATGGTCCTTTCACTTTCAACATTGTCAAGGGTGGACCGGGTGTGACGAAGGTCAAAGGTGACTACTTCATCGATCTTTGGGCAGTGGTTTCATGTAGTGGAGGGATTGATGGCGCGATCGCTATCAATGGCGTCGAAGTCAACCAGGTTGGGCTCGTGTAGAAGTGATGCACTCAGTTCATGCGAATACTGGTTGAAGCATGTGAGCATTTCTACCAGACCGTCCGGAGCACCAGTGCCAGGCGATAGGAGAAAGCCACTGATAGATCAATGGACGATCGAGGAGCCCAGACTGAGAGCGTGAACAATATTTGACGAGGAGACAAGGGGGATGAGGATGAGGGAAGAAAGCGAGAGTCGGATGCATCGCAGTTCTCGACCATTAATGTCGCAAATTTACAGAGTCGACTGCACATGCACTGGTCGAGATATGAGTCAGTATAAATGATAGAATGTATGTCGAACATACACAATAGCGGTCCTTTCCTGATCAAGTCTGCCAAGGCAAGGCAAGGCAGGAAAGTTCCCGATCGACAGGGACAGGGCGGATCCTGCATGTGGCAAAGCGTGTTTTGCTTCCCACGTGCTCTGTTTCGTCGGCAGTGACGTACGAACTTTCCCTTGTCTTCACTCCGGCATTTCCCTACGTACTTGTAGTTGCTTGCTTGCTCGCACTCTTCATAATGCAGAGCGCTTTCACCAGGACACCCCTATCGTAGCTGTCACGCTCGTCATCTTGCGCCATTCTACAGAGTTTGCAGTGTTTGAGAGCAGGCAGCAGGCAATATGCGGCACAGTGAGGATGGCGAAGAGTCGCTGAGCGAACTCAAGGCGAGGCTGAGGGCGAAGGTGGGACAGTGGAACGAGCAGGACAGGAACAGGACATCGGTGGATGATGGATCAGCGCCATACGAAGTTTCCACGTCACTGGGCGGGGAGGAGAAACAACCTCTAATCGACCAAGTCAACAATCGTTGGCGGAGCGAGAAGAACACCGGCGACCACGACGCGGATACATATGCGGCAGACGACGAGCGAGACCTTGGCTTTTGCGACTTGGACAACGAAAAGAGCTGCCCGAGCACACTTCGCCATCTTTCTGCCTCGCGCCGCTTCCGCAGAATGATCGCATTGCTCATACTTTTCGCTACAGCTTCTTACTACATATGGTCACGATTCATTCAGCCTCGCTTAGCCGAGGAATGGGCCTATAAGCAAGGCTTTGTCTCTCAAGAAGATGGCACCTACGGCATCGCGAAGGGCGGTCATGGCGAGAAGGACATGGTTCTGATCAAATATCTCGAGTCGAGCTTACTGCCGGGAGGCGAAGGCGATCCTAATGGAGAGAGGAGACTGGTCTTCATCGGTGACATTCATGGCTGCAAGAAAGAATTACTGGAGCTTCTTGACAAGGTTGGCTACAATGAGAAGACGGACCATTTGATACTGGTTGGAGACGTGGTCACGAAAGGACCAGACAATGTGGGCGTTCTGGACGAGCTCATTCGTTTGAACGCCACCAGTGTTCGCGGCAATCACGAGGACAGGCTGCTTCACGTTGCGAAAAAGCTACACATGGCAGGAGCTCACGACATCGAGACCACCGGCAGCAAAGGAAAGGCAAAGGATATTGCACTCGTCAAGCAGCTGCAACCTCACCACCTCCAATATCTACAAGGAATGCCTCTGATGCTGCACATTCCGGCTCTACCTATGGCATCTGGCTCTACGAAGAAAACAAATTCGCCCATCACAGAGCACATGCTGGTCGTGCACGCAGGACTTGTCCCTGGAGTACGCCTTGACAAGCAAGATCCTTACTTCGTCATGAACATGCGATCGATTAATAGGCGCACGCATGTCCCATCCGCGTTGCGATCGCCGTCGAAAAATGCAAAGCCATGGTACGACATCTGGTGCTGGTACAATGACCGCATCTTCAAGAAACTGTCTTTGACCGGGTTTGAGGCACCAGAGTCAGAAATGGTTGCTGAGACTGAGCCAGAGACTTGGTTCATTGGCTTTTGGAAGAACTTCTTTGGACAGAAGAAGAACAGCTTCCGTCCTCAAGTGGTGATCTACGGCCACGACAGCAAAGCAGGTCTGCGGATCAATCGGTGGTCGAAAGGCTTGGACTCCGGGTGCGTAGGAGGCGGTAAGCTCACCGCTATGGTCCTGGATGCTCGGGGCAAGCAACAGCTCTTCCACGTTGGTTGCGAGAATTATCGCGGTTGAGATTTTGATGTTAGGATTAGAAGGAAAGTTTAGATGCAAGCATTTGCTGAGTACAAGCGAGGCGTTGGATTACTTTGTTGACAGGATACCCCTTCGAGCATAAGCATAGAAGATACATACCTCATTGAGAATCGCTCATTGACGATTAGATATCGTGTACTTTCCACTTCCAGCACATTTCATTCTATTCTATCAAAGATTCGCCGAACTCACCAACAAATTCTCAAGCGGCTTCGTGTTCAACATTGCAGGGCTCAAATCTTGGATCCTCCTCGCGCCGAGGAACGCCATATTGGTCTCCATTTCCTTTCGCAAGATTTGTATCATCCTTCGAATCCCATAATGACCATACCCAGCAGCCTGGCTGAAAAGTGTCGGTCGACCGATACCTACTGCATTGGCGCCTAGACATAGAGCTTTGAGGACATCTGTGCCTCTTCGAACGCCTCCATCGACGAAGATTTGCATTCGTTTGCCCATGATGTGTGGAGCATATTTTCGGATTTCGAGGAGGGTAAGCAAGGGCGGTTGTGAGGTATCTTGGGAACGACCACCGTGATTGCCTGGTAGAACGATTAGCAGAAAGCACCGAGGAGGATAGTGATTGGCGAAACGTACTCAACACAATCCCGTCCGCACCATGTTCATACGCAGCAACAGCATCTTCCACACACATAATCCCCTTAACAACGATCGGCAACGTGGTGATCGATCGTAGCCATTGAATGATCTCCCAATCCACATCCCCATTGATGAAACTATTATTACTCGCCGCAACACCTGTCCCTCCACTTTTCATATTATTCACAACTTCCTCTAAATTTTCCTCCTCTTCCATTTCTTCTCCGGATTTCGACCTCTCATCACGTTCCCGATTCCCCGTGACGGGAGAATCTACTGTTAACCAAATAGCTTTGACACCACATTTCTCCACCCTTTGCACAAAAGCTTTACTTTTCTCTAAATCTCGATCGAGATATAATTGCCAGAAAACAGGTTGATCTTTGCTCACTCTCGCATCCATAATGGCTTCGATGGGCATACTGCTTACAGTGTTGACAACTTGGATTATTCCTTCTTTGCCGTCTGCTTTTGCAATATTACATTCTCCGTCTGGGTGGACGAGTTTTCCCAGTCCGACTGGGGAGGTGTAGATTGGGAGGGAAGATTTTTGGCCTAAAATCGTGGTGCTGAGATCGCAGGAGCCGATCTTGCGGAGGATGCGGCCTCGGAGAAAGACGCGGCTGTATGCTGCTGCATTTTCGTTCATGGAGATTTCGTTGTCGGCGCCGGAGGATACGTACGCCCAGGCTAGAGGTGTCATGTGTTTTTCTGCGAGTTTCTGGAAGTCCGCCAGGTTGATCATGGAGCTGAGAGGTGGTCGGGAGGGTTTTGAGATTTCGACATTTTTTTTGGTTGTGGTTTGAGGTTTGGGGATTGTATTGATGTCTATGCTTCCTTTTCGAGATTCGGGGTCTAGTGTCTTTTCTACGAGTTCCAGGTCGTGGAATGTGGAATATGCTTCTGTGGCATCTTGACCTGCTAGCTTCAGGATGAGGCTAGCTCCACCGGGATGTTCTTCGAGAAAGGAAGTCACGTCCCATACTGTGCCATTGATCGCTATCCAGCAGGAGTCTTTCGTGTTGTTCTTAGCCAGCTCTTCGCCATTTACCGAAGTCATCCTGGCGTCAGGGCAAGAGTAAGTTCCTGAACGTATAAAAGATGGACATCTTCCAGATGACAAAGACAATCAGCGAGATGCGGATTGGATTGCCACGACACCCTCATGCCTGCAGTTTTTCCGACGGCTTTGGACGTGTCTGCGGGTTTTGGTTGAAGTATGGACTTCGCTTGGCGGGGAAAGATGCAACGAGGTGCAAGGATTGGGGGTGGAGTTTGGGGGTGATCGGCTCCGCGCTTTCCTGCAAGCATCGGCAACTGAAGGACCTGGGAGGAGGTTACTCTTTCAGTAAGAAGACATGTGAATGACTAAGTCGTACAATAGTCAGAATACAAGTCTTGAGAGTAAACAGCATCAGGCCAAGAGGGCTGTGAAGTAGCAGTCTTCGGCAAGTGAGCAGCTGTTGGGAAAGGACACTTCTCAACGAATCACTCGTCAACAGCATTGCAATGGCCGCTGGCGACGAGAAGATCAAGGTCTTGTTGTTTGGTCTTGGAGCGTGAGTGAGACCATGCATCCGAATTTGAGCTTTGCTGAACAAATGTTAGAATCGGTGGCTTCTACGCTTTCGTGCTTGGCAAGCATGCCAATGTCTCGCTTTCTGTCGTCGCCAGGTCGAATTATGATGCTATCAAGCGAGATGGCCTGACCATTGAAAGCGACAACCACGGCAAACACAAGGCCAGGATCGATCATGGTGAGCATAATCACAGCCACTACGTGCTACCAAGCTGACACGCGCAAGTCGTCAAATCCCCATCTGATGCGGACTTCAAATTCGACTACATTGTTTGTGCTCACAAGGCCATCAAGCCAGCTTCTTTTCCACCTCTTTTCAAATCAGTCGCCGATCAGAATACGACATTCGTGATTGTACAGAATGGAGTTGGTAATGAGGAGCCTTTCCGAGACGTCTTCCCTGCTTCTACGATCATTTCCTGCGTTTGCTGGACTGGAGCCACGCAGCACACATCAGGTATCATCACACACTCCACAAACGAACGACTCGAAATGGGATTGTTCCCAAATCCAACCATAGACTCTGCTTCGGAGCAGAAACGATTAGACGGCTTCGCAACTCTCCTCAAAGTCGGGAACAGCCCTTTCTCGATCGAGGAGAATATTCAAATCAAGCGTTGGGAGAAGGTCGTGTGGAATGTAGCCTGGAATCCACTCACCACACTTACTGGTCTTCAAGTTCAGAAATGGCTCAATACTTCGCCAGAAGCCATGACATTCACTAGAAACCTCATGGAGGATGTGATCAAGGTTGCAAGAAGGCTGAATGTACCTCTCAAAGACGGTCTTGCAGAAGAGCTCATCAACAGAGTCTTGCCGATGCCGCTGATTTTCAGCAGTATGTATGTGGACGCCAAGGAAGGAAGACCATTGGAGATCGATGTGATTGTTGGCTTCCCGATGAAGAAGGCGAAGGAGTTTGGAATGGATGTTCCGGCTTTGACTGCAGTCTACGCTCTGACGAATGCTGTGAACGCAAGGTTGGAAGAGGCGCAGGCGAGCAGGTAATCATTCGCCTCGAGGAGCTTATGCTAGTACAGAAGCAAGCTGATAGACGTCCAGCAACCGCTTTCCATCGAAGCTGTAGATAGTATGGTAATGATGCACTTCGCTGTCTCGATAGCGCTTCATGTCCATCGCGATCGATAGTGGAAGGCTTTGGGCATACTTTTGGAGCGAATTGCCTACATTTCGTTCTTGCGCTTGAGTCGGGCTGGAATAGATATGGGTCCGAGCAAGATCGCCAAATCCAAATGTTGCGCTGGAGGACGGTATCGTGCCCTGTTACCGAATCTTGGAAGATCGATGATGTTGATACTGAAATAGATGAGAGTGGAGAGTCATGGAAGGGGTGGCGTTCTAGACGCGCTCCACGTGACAACCCGAAGCCTTGTCGGCGAAGGCGCAATCGGAATGACGGCGATGTTTCTGAGGCATCTGCACCTCCGTTCTATTCCTTCATCATCACCAGTGCCTTGCGCACTTTCTTTCGCCTTTGTTATCGACAGCCAAAGAGTGTTTGCGACTTTTCTTGGAGGCGACTGGGACTTTCAAAACAGGCAGGCGGCGCACTGCCGCGGGACAGGACAAATAATCAATATGGCATTTCAAGCGGCGCCGGTGAGCCTTCACCAGGTGGCCAGCACTGCTTCTGAAATGCTGCCAGTCATGGCTGAAGCGATGCGAGTGCCCTTCAGGAATATTGGATCGGCGGCGAGGGCAGACAAGAAGGCAGCGAGAAAGGCAGAAACACAGTCCGAGGCGAAACAAGTGCCAGTGAGGCAGCGGGCAGAGATGCCAGAGTACATGTCGACTGCACCACTCGGAGCACTTCGACATCAGTTGCCCTCTGCTTCGGCGCTACAGGGCTCTTTCTCGACCGCATCGATGCTCTCTGCTATGCCTAGAGGCACACTTCGCTACGCATCACCACTCACTCGATCTTTCTCGTCGTTCACTCCCGCAGCACGATCATTCTCGACTTCCACACAAATCGGACCTCTCACTCTGCGCGCACCATCGAAAACTAGTTTCGTGGGCTTCTCTCAGCAACGGACAATCTTTGGCAGCTCGTGGGGCTCCAAGACGAATCACAACCTTCTGGCGCATCTGGAGCAGACTGCCAACAACAATCCTGGCAGCGCAACTGCTCAGAATGCATTCTATCAAGCCCTTCTCCGCGGCAATATGCCCGAGATTGTTGTCGAACGGTATCAGACTGGACGCTACGCCACGGACCCTGCGATCGATCAGACCTACACGAAGGCTTTAGAAAGAGTCGGCGCTGCTGAGGTTGGCGGGAGCGGACTTGGCGCAATGATGGGACGGACACCTGGTGGTAACTCGCACAATCTGAGCAACGAGCAGCTGCAAGCAATTGGGCAAGCAGCGTCTATGAAGGCGACTGGTGGCAATGTGAGCATTTCAAAGCAAGGTTCTGGATCAAAGAGCGAGCCTCTGTATGTTGTCGTTGACGAGAGCACCGGGTCCACCATCTTCAAATGGGTCAAGTTCTTCTTCGTCTTTGGACTGGTTGCCTATTGCGCTCTTGTTGTCTTTACTCTCTTGATCGAGGCAACAGGCATGCTAAAGCGAGTTGGCGGTGGACAGACTGCGGAGGCGAAACCCGAGCTCCAGACTACCAGGTTCACCGATGTCCACGGCTGCGACGAGGCAAAGGAGGAATTGCAAGAGCTGGTTGAATTCTTGAAGGCACCCGAACGGTTTAGTACACTGGGCGGCAAGCTTCCAAAGGGTGTGCTCCTAGTTGGTCCTCCAGGTACAGGAAAGACACTTCTCGCTCGTGCTGTTGCTGGCGAAGCTGGAGTGCCATTCTTCTACATGTCCGGATCTGAATTCGACGAGATCTACGTCGGAGTTGGTGCCAAGCGCGTTCGCGATCTATTCACTGCTGCCCGCGCCAAGAGCCCTGCCATCGTGTTCATTGACGAGCTTGACGCTATCGGTGGCAAGCGCCAGGAACGTGATGCAGCATATGCCAAGCAGACACTGAATCAGCTTCTTACAGAACTCGACGGCTTCGACCAGAACTCCAGTGTTATCATCATTGGAGCGACCAACTTCCCACAATCTCTGGACAAAGCTCTCACTCGACCTGGACGTTTCGATCGTAATGTTCAAGTGCCACTCCCCGATGTTCGCGGACGTATCGCCATTCTGAAGTATCACATGCGAAACATGAAAATTGACGCTTCTGTGGACCCTGCAATTCTGGCCCGTGGCTGCCCTGGCTTCTCTGGTGCTGAACTGGAGAATGTAGTCAACCAGGCTGCAGTACGTGCCAGCAAGAACAAACAGCAGAAAATCACCATCACAGACCTGGAGTGGGCAAAGGACAAGATTCTTATGGGTGCTGAGCGAAAGTCGGCTGTCATTCAAGAGAAGGACAAGCTCATGACCGCTTACCACGAAGGCGGTCACGCTCTGGTGTGTTTGTTGACCGAAGGTGCCACACCACTATACAAAGCAACGATCATGCCGCGTGGTCATACTCTTGGTGTCACATCGATGTTGCCCGATCTTGACGAGGTTAGCCGAAGCAAGAAGCAGCTTCTGGCATCAATCGATGTTTCGATGGGCGGCAAGGTTGCCGAAGAGCTCATCTACGGGCCGGACAATGTGACGACTGGTGCATCGAGTGATATCTCGAGCGCAACTAGTGTTGCATACCACATGGTCACCCAAGCTGGCATGAGTGACTTGCTTGGCAACATTGATTTGGCTGATAATTACGCAAAGCTCTCAACCAAGACCAAACAGCAGATTGAAGACGAGGTGCGACGCATTGTCGAGGAAGGTCGTCAGCGTGCTGTCAAGCTGTTGACTACCAATCGAGAAGCTCTCGATCGCTTGGCGAAAGCTCTGGTCGAATACGAAACCTTGACAAGGGAAGAGATGGAGTTGGTTGTGCGAGGCGAGAAGCTGCCAGACAAAATCAAGGCTGATGTCTCGGCTCCGATTAAGGCGCCCGAGGTAGATCCTCCTACCAACGTGATGCCATCGCCTGTCAGCGGCAATTCTGGTCCCTTCGGTGCACCTCCTGGACCAGCCGGCGATGCTGGTGTGGCAGGTCGACCTTGAACTTAATGTAAGATCATTAATATCGACCATAACATACAATCTCTATCCTGCCCGCGCTATCGTTTGCGCGGAAGGCAGGCCGAACCGAGCGGCACTCTCGCTCATAGCATAGATGGAGTCCGGAGCACAGACGCGATGATGGACGAGGATCAGAACTGGGTCTCCAAAATCCGGACTATTGGATGTGAATAGTGATTCAATCAAGCGAGCGAGCATTTGTGTATGTATCTACGAGTACTGTTCCGTTTGTATAGCTTACTGCCATTACGTGCAGAAGGAATGAAGAAAAAGGCTTCACTCTCAAATGTGTTCGCTTTAAATTCACGCCCGTCTTCTTTGTGCAGGCTCTAATTAACATAGGCTGCATGAGCGTACAGGTACCCAGCAAAGCTTCCTGCTGTCAGTCTGCGTGCATTAGAAAGGAAGATTTTATCTCTAGGCGCCCTTGTTGTACGTCCGGACGAAAAAGAACAGTGAACGGCAAGGTAGCGCCAACTTTAAGACTTTTTATTAATTCTTGATTTCACTATCTTGATTTTTCTTCTAATTCACACCAAGATTGCCGCCCTCGACTGGAAACTTTTTCCAACCGACATCTCCAGCCCATCGAATCAGCACCATGGTTATTCATCGAAGTCCGGCGATGGCCTGGGCGGTTCTGGAGCGTATGGCTTAGGGTGCGAGGTGACCGTAGGATAGGAAGGACCGTGGGGCTTAGGGTGCGATGTGACCGTCGGATAAGAAGGAACATGCTTCCTTGTCGAAGTTGGCTGGTATCCAGGATGCGAGGAGAATATGCAATCAGGGAAATCTACATCGTGGGGATTACACAAGTGGTTGAATGGTACTCGTGGAGGCGTTTCAATCGGGCCTGGACCAATTATGTGAGGGCAAGGGTGCTCATAGCTACCACAAGGTACTAAAGGTTCAGGTCTTGGACCATATGGCTTGGGATTCGATGCAGTCGGGTAAGAAGGAGCATGCTTCTTTGTTGAGGTCGTTGAGTGGTGTCCAGGTCGCGAAGATATCAAGCAATGAGGCCATTCTACGTCGTCGAAGTTGCACCAGGGTTTGATTGGTAGTGGAAGTGTGTCGTCGCAGTCGTGGCCCGGAATGTCACAGTAATCATCACCGGTCGGTTTCGGTGGCGATGGATAAGTGTTATGGTGAGGAGAAGGGCATGGCGGTCCGCCTGGGACGTCACACCTGACAAGGGGGGCAATATCCGGGGTGCGGTGAGGACGGTCAGCTGAAGAAGTAGTGTACTTCGGAGTGCTGTGTGGGTATGTGGCAGCTGATGAGGTGTATTTTGGAGTAACTTGTGGATGCGATGGTGATTCAGTGTGCTTTGGGGGACTGTATCGGTAGCTGTGCGCCGGCTTAGAGGTGCTGTACTTTGGAGTGCTGTGCGAGTAAGCCGACGAGGAGGACGTATGCTTCGGAGAAGTATAGTGTCGAGAAGAAGATGGCTTAAAAATAGTGGACCACTTTGGCGGCAAACCAGGGACTGTCCATTTTGGTGGACTGTGGTGATGGGAAATTGTTGAAGAAGGATACTGAGGGGGTCCATGTGGATGAGACTGCGCTGGCTTGGAGGTATGCTTTGGAGCATAGCTGGAGGCTGAATGGTCCTTTGAGGTGTACGTCGGCCATGGTGCGTGCGAGAAGGTGAGCTTTGGAGGATGACGACTCCTAGAGGAGTAAGTCGAGCTCACGACCACTGAAGAAGTATATTCTGGAGTGTGCTTTGGTGCATAGCTGGATGTCGAATGGCCAGTTGGAATGTATGTTGGATGAGAATGGAAGCCACACCATGGGTTACCTGGCCGACATGGAGGCTTCTCCTCGTCATTGAGCAAGTCGCGACGAGCGTAAGATGGATGTGGAGCTGATGACGAGGTCTTCTTCGGCGAATGCGGCTTGTGAGTAACCTCCGAAGTGGGATAAGGTCCAAGACTGACAGTCTTTGGAACGTAAGTTGAGTGGGAAACCGATCCATGAGAACCGTGACCAGATCGAGATACCGACGAAGACGTGTACTTTGGAACAACATGGTGCGGTTGAGGGATTGGTATACAAGCGTCGTGGTCGTTGTGGATGCAAGTCGGCTTTGGCTTGGGTCCAGGCTTGGTGTGAGTGCCATATGGATGACCTGTGTGAGTTGGCCGTGGAATGTGAGATGCGAGGTAAGACCACCAAGACAAGACCAGATCGCCTGGTTTTGGACCATGAGTTGGCTGCGAGTACGCTGCAGAAGTGCTGTGAGCGTGCAAGCTCGAAGTCGGACCATAGTTTGGCGTATGGTGGGGATGTGTCAGAGTAGTTGGCTTAGGCCTGGGCACGCTCGTGGTCTTCTCATCGCAGGCATCGCTTCCATGGGCACGCGAAGCAAAGATGCAGCGGACCTCCTCCAAAGGTAATTCGCAGGGGGCTGGTCGTTCGCCTGGTTCAAGGCAGCGGCAGTCAGGGGCGTCGGTATCAATGTTACACACTGTGCGCTCATCAGGGCATCGAGGGTTGCTGGGCATGGCCGACGACAGAGCTGCCAGGCCAGCAACGCTGACGAGGAGTGTTGATCGCATGACTGCTTCAGTCCGTATCTCGCTTGCCACAAGTTGCGAAGGCGAAAGTTGAATCCGAGAATGAAGTTGATCGCAAAGCAGCGGCCCTTTTATGTACTGTGCGAGCTTAGAAGTCTTTGGTACGCTGAACTGTGCAAACCCACAGCCTTGTGGAGCAAGGCTACCGCCCAATGCATACAAGCTTTATCAGGCAGAGCTCCGTATTGAGTAATTTCTTGCTGCGAGGCCAAAGGCGATGTATTTGCAATATTGGCTTTGACAGATTCCATTTAATAAGAACTTTTTCAAAGTATTGTCTCGCAGTCGCGTACCTTTTCTGGCATTTTTGCGCTGTGCGTAGCAACCAGAAGCGTTCCTTCGTGCCGGGGCCCATGGTTGGCAAGTATATGCTACCAAGGCTGACTGTGTCCCGTAGAGACGTGTTGAATTTCTAAATCAACTCTATTCAACACTTTGAAGTCGTCCAAAGATCGAGCTGCTTGCTGCGAGTACGCGCGATACTCATGATGGGCGAAGACTCCTTAATTCCCACGGCATATACGCAGCTTTAAGCTCCTTCTCAGAGAAGATCAGTCCTGCTTGCGGATACGATAAGGCCCACTCGTAATGATTGCGAGATGGAGTATGCTCCCAGCTTCTCGTGCTTGACTGTGCACGCCCACCTGTACCGTGGTCTGCGTTCGCAGCACCGCTCGATTAAGTAAGATGCGTGCAGAGCTTATATGCGATGAAAATCTTTCTCGCACCCAAAGTCGGCATTTTCAGCTGTCAGGAAGCTGTTTGACCTCTCAAATCAGGACAATATCTTGAGCCAGTGCCCAATTATCATGCAGAAAGTCGCCACTCATCACTGCTGCGGAGGCCACGTAGCATTCACAGAGTAGGGCGAAAGCTTTAGCCTTTTCCGTCAATTCTGGGGCTGCGCGAAGAACCACCGGCACGTCACCACCCTTGAGAATTGCAATTTGGTCGCCTTCCCGAATGCCTGGTGTTGCATAGCCAGTATAAGCTTTTCCGGTGGTAAAGAAATGCCGCCCATAGCGCAGCTCGGGAGAGTCCGATTCATCTCCATCTTCGTCAAATGAGCCCACAAGCACCTGACTGCTGTTCGGTGTGGGCAAAGGTGTGACCTCGTGGACAAATGTAATTGAGTCCAGAACCAAGGCTGTGACTTTCAACTGACCGCGACTGCCTTCCCTGATTTGGAAAGTCTCTCTCTGATCGCCGCCAGCGCGATATTCGCTTCGAATGCCCATGCTCCATTCGTCTTTCGATGACCCACTTCCGAAGTTGGGTATAGACTGGCACCACACTGGCGCAAGATGCCAGCTGTATGTCCAGTCTGGGATCCAAGAAGCAGGAAGCTCAATTTCTCGGTGCTGGTGGAGTCTACCGGCGCTGTAGAGTATGCTCATCAGTTGGAAGGTCTTCTGCTCTTCGCTTAGATCATGGATGGACTCATAGGAATAATGGTGTAGAATGTTCGTGATGTACAAGTGGATAATGTCAACGAACAGCGGTCCAGGGGGACCGAAGTAATTGGGCGTGGTGCTCAAGTGGGTCAGAGCGTAGAAGGCATAGACCTTGTCGCGAACATCTGTCGCCTTACTGCTTTTGCTGAGAATGAGCAATTGAGATATGTCCGTATGATCCCGACATTTCTTCTGACTTGCTATCATCTGCGTTATGATAGCAATGCGCTGTCGCGTGTTGCCCAGAAGAGAGACCTGTTTATCGAAGCCGGAGGACATGGCTGGAATGGTGACATCTCGCACAAGCTTGATTAGATGATCCCTAGCTTGATCAGCATTCATTTCTGTATTTTGATATGTTTTGGACGTGGGCGGAGTGCTCGACGAGAATTCGATACGCGCTCCCGTGACAAGCACGGTAAGGGATACGATTGGGGCTCAGTGGCAGCCCGGGGATAGCATGTTGCACGACTTTGAAGAGCTTTTACCTCTTTGCACTGGATACTACAATTAGTGAGCACGCGGATGCACTGCCTCAAGTCACTCAGCTCGACAGATGTGGCTGAGGTATCTCCAGCGAGTTCTGTGCAGCAGACGAAATGCATGTCGAAAGCGCCGGCGGTGAGGTCGCTTTCTGAGAAGGAAGGCCATCATGAGAGGGTGGAGTAGCCATTCTGCCATTGCGATACTGGCTGACCGGCTCATATGCTTGTATCATGATACTGTCAAGAACGCTCCGTGGTGGAAGAGGAAGGTCGCTGGCACTGCCTTTCCTCCAGAGTGCCGCGACTTGTCTTCTCGAGCCTCGTACCGGCCCCTGTCGGAGGGGCCCTGCCATTGATGCCGGCTCCACTGCCTTTCGGTGGAGCGCAGGCCGACAAGCTTTGGTGAGCTTCTCACAGACGAGCTGCAGCTCCTCGAGATCTTTTTCAAAAAGCATTTCGCGGTATGTCGCATTCCATTCCATTCCATTCCAGCTTCCTGTTCCTGGGCTCTGCAGCGGCGCCACATACGTACGCACGCTATCCTGTAATCGAGTCATGGTGACAGCTTCTTGTCATGTCCACGGAGCAGAGTTCAACTACCGCGACAACCACCAGCCTGCCCCGCCGCCTATCAAGTCGAAGCTAGGGCGACCGTAGCATGCATGACGTGCCTGTCTAACAGTTAGAAACATTTGGGAGTTGCCCGTCCAGGTAGGCACGGCGGAGATAGCGTTGACGCCGAATGGAATATTAGAAATGCTCCTACCTTGCTGTCCTTGTCAATTCCCTACTGATCTTTCTTCCTTTTGCCTCTGCTCTTCACAGTAACCGCCTGCCTTCACTCCCAGCAACACAATTCAGAAACACCGCCATCATGTCTGCAGTCGAGAGCAAGTTTGATCCCAAGGACATGGTATGAATTCTTGCGTGCTAGCAGACACATACACCATCTAATGATTCCGCAGGAGTTCCGCCACCTTGGCCCAACAGGTCTCAAGGTGTCAGTCTTGTCTCTTGGAGGATGGCTCACATACGGTGGCACCCAGAAGGGTAACATCGTCAAAGACTGCATGGAAGCTGCTTGGGTATGAGACTTTGTCAGCAATAGCTAAGTGGATCAGCGCTGACGGATTGCACAGAACGCTGGAATTAACTTCTTCGATACCGCCGAGATCTACTCGAATGGACAGTGTGAGATCGAGATGGGACAGGCGCTCAAAGAGCTTGCATGGCCACGAGACGAGTACGTGCTCAGCACCAAAGTCTTCTTCGGAACTGGACGCAAGGAGCCAAACACTCGCGGTCTCTCAAAGAAGCACGTCGTGGAGGGTCTCAAGAGCTCCCTCGCACGTCTCCAACAGCCATACGTCGACATTGTCCTCGCACATCGACCTGACGTTGGTACACCAATGAAGGAGATCGTAGAAGGATTCACGCAAGTCATTCGCAACCTCAACCTCGCATACTACTGGGGCACATCAGAGTGGTCTGCAACTCAGATCACTGAGGCAACTTTGATTGCCGAGAAGTACAACCTCATTGCACCTATCGCCGAGCAGCCACAATACAACGCCTTCCACCGCCAGCGATTCGAGGTCGAATATGCCCCACTGTTCGAGCAATTCCAGTACGGCACTACCATTTGGTCGCCACTCGCATCTGGTCTCCTCACCGGAAAGTACAACGACGGTATCCCAGAGGACTCTCGCTTTGCCACCAACAAGGCATTCTTCGAGGGCACAATCAAGTCGCTGCAGAGTGAAGACGGCAAGGCCAAGATCGCTAAGGTCCGTAGGCTCACCGAGATCGCTGAGAAGCTCGGAGGCAACGTTGCTCAATTGGCACTTGCCTGGTGCGTCAAGAACCCGAACGTCTCGACAGTCATTCTTGGAGCCACAAAGGTTGCACAGATTGAGGACAACGTCAAGGCCCTCAAGCTTCTGCCAAAGCTGACGCCTGAGGTCATGGATGAGATTGAGAAGATTCTGGACAACAAGCCAGCTGAGGCAAACAGCTTCGGTCGTAAGAGGTGAGCGTGTCCACGGATAATCATATCATGAACGAGCATGAAGCTTGAATTGCACGAAGCACGTGCTCATAGCTAGCATATAGAACGCCGAAGAAGCGGGCAGGCAAGCTATGAACGGCTCTACGATCGATGAACGATAATGCAGAAATTTATTCGATGCTCGCTCAGGGCTTTCAATCTCCCTTTTTGCCATTTCTTATCGCTGCACACCTTGAGTATCTTGCACGTGCATCTGCATTGATCCATCAGCACCCGGCACAAGTCGTACTCGCATGTGCTTGGCATTTCGTTCCATTTCCTTGATGTCTTGCAAACCTTGACCTTCACCAGCTCTGGCGGCCATGTGCTGTGGACCATGGAAAATTAATGGCAGCGGAGAACCTCTCCACGTTCTCATGCCATGAGATAAGCTTCCGAGGCTCAGCAGCGCGCCAGCTGCGTAGACCAGTGTGAATAAGACGAGAAGATAGGGGAGACTCAGCCATGGCCAAGCGACTTTGAGGCAAGTTTTGTCGGTAAATTGCGATCCAGCTATTCCCATGGTCAAAGCAGTAGAGTTATATCCTGGCGTCGTTCGCATATAATTTGTCAGAGATGTCGACAGATTCTTAAACAAAGAGTCCGTGAAGTTGAAACTGAAATCCCCGAAGTTATACAGAATGTTGAGGACCTGGGGGCCTTCAAAAGCGACGAGTTGTAAGCCATCGTTACTTGTGTACCCAGTCAAATTACCGGTCCATGGAACTTCCAGAAAGTTGAACAATGAGTTCGCGAAGTAGAGGTCCATGATATAGAGACAACCACGTTTCTCGATCTCCTTCTCGAAGTCAACGAGCTCCTGCTTGGATACTGTGCCGGAAGAGACTGGACCTTCGCCGTCTGGAAATTGGGTTGCATTGCCGGTCATGTTGTATGAGATCCATTCAGTGCTTGCGTTGCGTTGGTAGCCGGCGGTCTTCAAGAAATCTAGTTCTGAAGAAGTCAGACATGTGGCATTGATTGCTGCGAATACAGTGTAGCCTTCAGCAGTGTAACCCATACTGTTTAGAGGACCGTCCTCTGGCGTTTCGGTGATGAGCGTCTCGCTGAGAACGTTGTCGGTGATGTTTCCAGAAAATGTCCGCATACATGGGTACATGGTGCAATTCGCTGCACCATAGCTCCTGCAACGCCAGCTATCTTTGTCCGAGGGAGCATCGCATCCGGTTGAGCTAGGCCTGTGTTGGGATCGAAGGGTCCATATGGCAGTCCGAATATGAGCTGGAAGGTCTTGTAGTCAGCCAGCCCAAACGTTGAGTAGTTTCGTCCAGATGTGTAATTAAGCCACGTCGAGCTCAATCCATGTGGCAGCGCTGTTGTTCTGCAGCCCGGAGAGTTGTTGTTCACTTCACCTCCGGTGAAATTGCGGTATTCGATCTTTAACGATGACGAGATATCTTGGCACTGACTGCAATAGCCGACTGTGTATTGCGGGAAAGTGCAGTTGCCTGAAGGACATACGAATGGCACCTGTCCACCTGGAGCGAAAGTACCGGCATTGATCGCTGCTTGTTCTGGTGCCGTGATTGAGATCTGCCCTGCACCATCGTGTACGCCAGCGCCCTTGAAAACATTGGTACGAGGTATAGAAGCCAGAGATGCACCAGTTTCGACAGGCACCACACAATCCACATACTGTATAACTTGTTGGGAGAAGGGTCCAATAAAGATGGCCACAATGACAAGAATACATCCAAGCCAGTGCCAGACATGCCGAATGTTGGTCCGAAAGAGCAGTTTTGTTGCGCCGTACGGTCCACGACTGGCTTCGTCATGTAATGCGAGATCGTAGAGCGGACGCTCTTTCTCGTCAAACCATCTCCATTTTTGATGCGCGATACCTTCGGCAAGCAGATATCCTACTGAGCCTCGCAAATTGAGCATGTAGACAGAAAGGAGCGCGTGAGGCGTGATCTTCAAAGGCCATTGTGGAATGGGTCTGCCTTGGTACGGGTAGAGCGTGGCGAAGGTCGCGATCGCAGATCCGATGAGTAGAAATATGGCGACGGCTTCTCGCCACCAGTTGGTGAAGATGCGGTGTGGATGGAGTCTTGATGGAACATATCCTTTGTTCTGTGAAGACGAATCGGCCGGCTGGTGAAAAGTCGTTGGAATGAGCTTCACTCCATCGCTGCCTGAAGGTCCTGGCCCAGCATACGAGAAATCGCTATGTTCGCGCTCGAAAGGTTTGCGATGTGTCGAGTGCCCAGTAACCTCGGGCGAAGAGTATTGATGGAGTGCTATTTGCTCAGGCTCTTGATAGGGGCCTTGCAAAGGCTGGTAAGAAGTCATCTCAATCTAGGAAAGAGATGCGCTGACGGTCTCCAGAAGTCGGCTCAGGAAGATTTGAAGACATTTTTTTGATGAATGTCCTCATTGTTGAGCACTTACCGTTTCTGTGATGGGGCCAAATGATACGTTCAGCTTAAGATCGACAAGAATTGCTAATTCTATCAGCCGCATGGCGCTTTTTCAGATGAGTTCCGGAAGCCTCAAACAGGTAAGCATCTCGGTTGCCTCTGGTACTGTACTCGAACTGCAATAGAATAGATCATTGAAGTCCCCATATTGCTTGAGATCACCGTCTCATAGGGCCATCTTCTCATGCAAAGCCAGACAAAACACGCCGATGGGATGTCGTCTGCTCTTTGCAGGCTGTTCCAGGCCGAGACTTTCGCGTACTCTTCCGTCGCGTGAAGCTGCGAGTACGACATACAAATGCTGAGTGAGGCCAAGGTAGTAAATGCGCCTCATGATCGAATGATCCCGAAGCGAGTCGAGGTATAGAATGAAGAGAATGTGGAAGGAGAGACCTGATGTCTTTCGCCAAGGGCATCGTTCTTGGCTCGTCTGGCCATTCGGGATTCCTGCCCAACCCTCTGGATACTCTACCATCGCCAGTACACATCGCGTAGCTTGCATAGCCTACGACCAGCAGCATGACCAAGCCCAAAGCTATGACTTGTCATCTTCCTGTGTGATGACAGTGGCCCCCAAAGGCATTCGAGACAATGCTGGCCGCACCATCCGTGGAAGTGGGGTATAGGGCGTAGGTGGGTACGTACAATGGAACAAGTAACACCAAGGCATCTCTTTGTCCAGACCTGCTCTGTTGCTTAATATCACCTTCACTGCCAACATTCGTAGGACTTAAGAGGTGCCAGAAAAGATGTCGCAAAAAGTGACTCTCGCGGTCTCGCAATCTCGCACCCTTTCCACGCTCCAACAGACCCTCGACTCGCTCGCCAAAACGACCCAGCTCGCAGCCTCGAAGAATGTAGACCTAATCCTATTTCCTGAAGCCTTTCTGGGTGGATATCCACGAACTTGTGCTTTCGGAGCTACCGTTGGCTCTCGAACAGATTCAGGCCGAGAGCAATACCTTCAGTACTTCAAATCTTGTGTGGACCTGGGAGATACACCTCTAGGAGCAGGAGATGATTGGATTGAAAGGAAGCTACCAATTGCGAAAGGCGAAAAGTATAGAGGAGATGGAACTAGGGAATATCTTGAGAAAGTTGCAAGGGAGACTGGAGTGTTTGTTGTTACTGGTTTAGTGGAGAAGAGTGGTGGTACTCTCTACTGTGCTGTTGTTTACGTTGATCCTCAACGAGGTGTTATTGGAAAGAGACGAAAGGTCATGCCAACTGGAAGTGAGAGACTCGTATGGGGTCAAGGCTCGCCGAGCACATTGAAGGCAGTCACAACCAAGATTCGAGGGGTGAAGATCACGATGGCGGCCGCTATATGCTGGGAAAATATGATGCCCCTGCTGCGTTATAGCATCTACTCGCAAAACGTGAATTTGTGGTTGGCACCGACTGCCGATGCAAGAGATACTTGGCTACCTTTGATGAGGACTGTAGGGAACGAGGGCAGGTGCTTTGTGCTGAGTGCCATTTCATGCCAGAAGAAGAGCAGCTTGCCGGGCTGGGTGACTGGAACCTCGACGAATTCGACCGAGCCAGCTCTGGTGAATGGATCTTTATCGCCAGCAAGAGGAAGGAGGAGATCGACTTTCACCACGCCCGATCAGAGGCATGAACTTGTGTTGCCGACTACTGATGAGGACGCCGATCCGTCCTCCGTGCCTGCTCCAGTGTCTGCCATGAAAACGGAAAGCGCAGCAGTCAACGGAACACATTCTGTATCCAACGATGAATTCGCATGCCGCGGCGGGTCGTGTATCATTGGACCGATGGGTCAGGTGTTGAAAGAGCCTCTCTGGGAAGTCGAGGATGGTGGTCTGCTCATTCAAGAGGTTGACTTCGAAGACTGTGAGCGCGGTAGACTGGATCTGGATGTTGCTGGAAGCTACTCGAGAAATGATGCGTTCCATCTGACAGTAGACGGCCTCGATTTGAACCCGCCGCCGTAGGAGATCCAAGAAATACTGGGGCCTAGCTCTCTTCTTCTGAAGCTCCATCATTGCCTATTTTCGCCCTCATTCGCAATTCAAAGTAACCCAAGTAGCAGCATATTTTTGCGCCGTATACGAATAAGCCCACGCTCATCTGATGAATCATTCTGAACCATTGGCAGCAGATTTTGCCTGCTCCTCCTGCCGCGCTTTGCCTGAAAGCACCTTCCTCATCCGCATAGTTATATTCTCCTTCAGCCACATGAGATCCTCCCAGGTGAGCTCTCCTCGAGGGATGTCCTTACTGATCCCGTCTCTCATGATGATAGTGAGTACGTCCGTGCGAACACCACACAGATTGCCAATGACCTCGTTTTCCGTCCAAGTCCGCACTAATGTTAAAGCGTTCTTCTCGTACTCTTCTTCGGAGACATTCGTATCACTGATCATGCGTCGATTCAGGACTGACACCTTTGGCACACCGTCCTCATCCTTCTCTCTCATCCAAGCACTGTCGCCTGCGCAGAGCATACCTTTCTCTAGCTCAATCCTGCTGCCGTCTGGTCGAACAAGATGGACTTTCAGCTTCGAAACTCCAGCAAACGCAGCAAGAATCTTGTCGTTACCCCATTCACGGAGATCGTCCTGGGATACCTCTGGTTCAGGTTGCCCTTGAGTCTGGCCATCAAAGAAGAGCATCTTGTCTGCGGCGGTAAGGTTCTGCTTAAGCCAAGTGATGTCCTCGTTCGTCAGATGTTCTCGCGCCAGCTCCAGCTTGTTACCGTTCTTCTCCACGATCAGGTACATCTTGGCATGAGAGACCTTCTCGAGTTCTCCTCTGACTTGCTGGATCGTCCATTCTCTAGTTGGCGTGCCGTACTCTCCGTAGCGCTCGAACCATCTCGTCATTCCTTCGACACCACGACGAGTTGCTTCCGCGGCATCTTGAAGGGGTACGACTGCAACGTTGTCGAGCATGCATCCGACTTCTTGCACTGGCTTATTCAGCTCGCGTGCGATGTCCACCAGATTCACGGTCTCGATCCACTTTCCGAGTTTCTGGTACTCTTCTGGCGTCCATTTCTTCCAGCAAGGCGGCTTGAGACAGAACTTGCGCGGGTTTCGATATTCAACACCGAGCTCTGTGGAGGTTAATGGTACGTAGCGATCGGCCAGCTCTGGTAGCTCGCGCAACGGGGTGTCTTTTGGTATTGTCTTCGGGTCGCAGGTGGCGAGGTGGACTGCGCGGGCAAGAGAGTCGTGCTCTCGTTGTGTATCGATTGGAGGTCCGATGGGCGTTGGTGTCAAGGAAGCTGGTCGCGCTTCGGTTCGACCTAATGTCGCGCTTGTGGGTGTCTCGACATGTATCGGCGGTGGTGTGACGGTAGCGGTCTCGATGGTCTCTCTCATGTCGTTCTGGATAAGCGGCGTTGAATTGTCGCTGAGGTCCATCGCGGACTCGTAGGCGTTCATATTGCTGATGGCAGTCAAGTGCTGCGAGATAATCAAGCCGAAATTTGGTTGCAGTCACAATATTTCTGTTTGGACACTTGAGAAATGTGATAGATAAACCAGAAATAGGATGCCTGGCGACAATAGGAACATTGATGAAGTGAAGTGAAACTCACCGCCAGCGCACGGCCAACGTCGCAGCAGCAGCAGCGCCGTCACATGCATGCCTCGCAACGCATGAAGCTCCGACCTCATTGGCTTTCATACATCGTCCGATTTCTTCTGTTCAGTTCCCCCTTCATCAGAAGCGATGCCTTTCCCTGGATGTCAAGCTGCGATTCTTGTCATCTGCTGACTTATGCGCAACCGAGAATGTTCCTTTCCAAGTCCCCCACAGCAATTTGAGGCTCTGAAGTAAGCGACAGCAGTGTAGACCGACCGCTGAGAAATGTCAGCTCAAGTATGCTACCGCCAATACAGCTTTACTCCTTTGATGCCTGTATTTGAAGGCGACCTTGATGCATAATTTAAGATAGGTTCTTGTGGTAGTGATGATCTGATCTGATCCTACATACCTATGCCTTGCGTCAAAGCCTAACAAATGCCAATTCTTTCAGGTGGTATCCAAGACTCCGCCCACTGTACACTGTCGCGACGAATTGCGTGTGACGCAGATCTACTCTTCATATTGGCCTCCTGGTATCATTTCACGCCCTTTCTCCAGCACACCCTTCAAATACTCGTACACGGCGAATGTGACAGCTTGACCGGGAGCCACACGCGCCACTCGTGGTGTGATACCCATCCAGAATGCTCGGGGACCTTCTTGCTTGAACATCTGCGATCCAATGTTCACAATACGGCCCATTGCAGTTTGCCCGGGCTCAGCAGGTGTCCTTTGTAAACGAGTCTTGATCGTGTCGATCGGAGCATTGCAAAATGGTCCCACGGCACCGGAGATAAGTCCTATACCTGCTGTCGTGTAACCTGGCAACGGCTTCGTGGGATCTTCACTCCTCTGCTGAAGAATCTCCTTCAATTCTGTGTATGCTGTGAAATTTGCCGCTTGATTGGTACCTTGTCTCAATGCTGTAAGCGAGACACCACGATAGAGAGCACCGACACCTTCTTCCTTGATCACAGTGTAGCAAGCGTGGGCAGCATTGCGATATTTCGGAACGTCAAGTGGGTCTGCCATACTGTGATGTTGTGCCTGTAGTCGAATCTTCACGACCTCCATAGGACATACCACAGCCACAGCTTCTGTTACACCAGCTGCCAGACCGGCGAGGAAGTTGCTACTACCACGAACTCTGCCGTCCTTGTCCGCCAACAGCTGTTTGTACCATTCGTAGCTGGTAAACCTGATGGCCATCTTGGGCACGATCCCCGTCAAGACAGCACCGAGACCTTTGTACAAGCCAAGAGGTGTTTCCTTCCGTGCGATCTCCATACCAGTTTTGATGAATCCTCGTCTCTTCTGGCCAGTTCCACGTTGTCGGCGTGACAACTGCATACGAACTTTGATTGTGTCAAGAGGGTGGCAGACGAGTGCTTCCATCATTCCAGCTCCTCCACCCGCTACTCACAATGAGCTTCCTGCTATGCAATCGTGCTTGTATCTGCTTACCGATGAGATTAGTGGCTGCAGAGGCTGGCTTCTTGCCTCCTGGCCCTGCTGTGCTTTTCGCCGACATCTTGCGAAAACAATCGTACTGAAGCTGTTTTGCAAACCAGCTTCAGAAGCTCGTCAATTGCTTGGATGCGTTCTCAGATTGTGTCAACTAGAATTCTTGAATTCGACCACAGCAGATGCAGCTCGAGTGAATATTGGGAATCATCAGGACTACTGAAGAGGAACTGAGCAAGATCAAAAGCTCAAAATTGTTGCTCAAGCGCTCGACAGTGACCGAGGCTCACATTACGTAGCGTGACAAGCCGAGCAAGTCTGATGTGAGGCTGGTCGCGATCGCGCGGGACCAGTCACGCCAATCCTGTTCCTGGGTGAGCGGAGAGAGTACCTCGGGCATTCACGGACGTCCCACGACAGGCTTTCCGATGTATTTCCGACCTAAGCACATGCTAGAGCGTCTTCGCTCAGTATTCCGAGGCTTTTTGCAGGTCATTTGGACTGATAGTTGGTTGTGTTTCGTTATGCAAAAGTGATAGCAGCGCTTTCTTCATGTGAATAGGGTTTTGTGGTCGAGTGCGGGGCGACCGATGATCGGAGGATTCCGCCAACGAGCCTCAGTCGCACGTGGTCGTCCTTCATCGTGGTCACGGTGGTGGTGGAAATTAATTTGTATAAACCAGATCCGAGTTATGTGCGTTGATACAGCTGAAAGTCGAGCGCCACTTCTTCATCTGCTACTGTCTGAGGTTGCGGACCTTCCTCGATGTCTTCGCCTATGAAGTCTACCAACGCGGCGTGGTCCGCTCGTTGCCATGCAGAAGCCTTGGATGCTGCATCGTCCAGAGTCGCGGGAAAGAAGGTGTCACACTCATATTCTTTGCCAATGCGAGTGAGAAGGATGCGACTGGTCTGCTGCAGTTCCAATGCCGACCTGTAAATGCTTGATCCGCCGATGACGAAGATTCTTCCTGCTGGCAAAGCTTTCCCTTCTCTGATCGACATCTCGAGTGACCTCAAGCCGGACAAGATGTCAGAAGCAACCACTACGTCGTCTGGTACTCCTTCTAGCTGCGAGCGATTCTGTGAACTGATGACAATGTTCGTACGGTCCGCTAAAGGCCGTCGTTTTGGAGGAATGCTCTCCCACGTCTTGCGGCCCATGATCACCACATTTCGGCTCGCACCTGATAGTATGCTCTCCTTCAGAGCATCTGATTGCGCAGAGCCAGTGGCGCTTGGAATTGGGACACGCTTGGTGATGCGAGCAAAGAATGCCATATCTTTTTTGAGCATCGGCCAAGGCAGCCCATTGTTCTTGCCGATACCATTCTTCGCCGTCGCTGCGACAATAATCGTGAGAGGCAGCTGTGAGAGAGACATATCGGCCATGTTGAGTTGTGCTGCGCAGATGGACAAAATCAGCCCACTACTTGCAAGCAGATGGTTCTTGGGCCACAAGTCGCGTCGTCCCAGAGTGGCTAGCGCGTCACGCGCGATCACGATCTGCGATTGCCGTGGTCCTGTGGCCAGCTTGATCTTCTTCACTACGAACCATGTTACTGAGTTCCTACATTTTCAAAACCATAGCTTCTTGTCCCAACCGAGAATGAAAGAATTGAATGTCGAGCGTCCGAACTGGATGAAGATGGCAAGATCTGGCACTGATGGGCCTGCCTCCAGTCGTGAACAGGACGGGACTGAGCAAGCGACGACTCATTGCCGGCCGACATGAGTGAATCGACAAGCCATTCTCTCTATGCCGGCCCCTTCGGCCTACACCCAGACGGTGGCTATTGTGATGTGCCGCAGACCTCGCCAGGTTGCACATGGCGCTCTCACACAAGGGCCTCCGACCCACACTATGTGTCCCTGCAGCCTGCAGCTCAAATCGACAAGCACCAGGATGCTGCACTACACGAAGCGAGCAACGAGACCGAGTGACGACCAACATGGCATCGAAACGACTCAAGACTCGGCTGGGTGCTTACAGGTGTCAGAGCCCCTACCACTGTATGTGCAGTGCGTGTGAAACTCCAGAAACGATAAGCAGAACGTGACGAAAACAATGCCATTGAGGCAAGGTGGACACGACGAAAACGAGCAAGAACCTGACGAATAGAGAGAAGCCTTTAGAAGCCTGATGGTTACATGTGGAGGCTGACTGAATGCCAAAATAGTAGGGCTGCCCTGTATTTGTCGAGAAGAATACGTCGCACTCAACCTGTCACCTGCTTGCATCCGTTCAGTGCTACTCACAATCTGGACGAGTCTGGTTGCGACCTCATGCAGCTCGTCCTGCTAGCATTTCCCTGGACAGGCTTGCTAAGTCGGGGGCCGCAATGCCATGCAGAGAACGTGGTATGTTGCACGGATACCTGCATGAAGAAAACGCGGAGTCGACCGGGAGAATGCTGGCTCGGACGTGTTGCCTGAATAATAAGGTATATATTGATGTAGGTCCAGAACGCTGTGCTCACCGAGCGATCAAGTGCTTCGAATAAAGTAGATCTGGCGCCATCGGCACACGTGGCCAGTAACCTCAGATTCGGGACCTCTTTTATGAACAACGAGCCGCTTGTGCGACGCATCATGAACGCTGACGGCGCAAAGTACCCAACCCATCGCACGAAGCAATTGCCTACCTGAGTTGCGAAGATATTTGTCGTCGAACTTTCGCGATTTTGGGTCCAGCGCTCTAGGCAGCCAAATTTCAGAATTGCAAGTCGGGACAAGCAAAGAATCGCGAGTGCCTGAAGCACGACCGATAAATTGAAGCCCATAACTGCATGTTCGGAGGCCATGGAGGCTTCTGATCTCCAGAGTACCGTGGTTTCGCATCCAAATGAACCTGGTAAAGCAGCGTGATATCTCGGGATGTCGCGTGGCAGCCATGTGGGCAGTTTCGCAGAGGCATCACGCAAGGGGACTCCAACTAGAATGCGATGGGGATCATTGGCTGCATCCATGCTGTCTGATCATGATCATACGCGGTTCGGCTAAGGATTCGGGACAAGAACGGCCAAACTACATATGGCGGAAGCGAGACGGGACCGTGCGATACGGCAGGCCTCACGAGTGTTCTTCTTAGTTGTGTTGGGGAAGGATGAACAACCCTGAGCTATCCCTGCTAATGTCCAACTCGACAGCGGTCGCTTGCAGATGATGGCGTGCAGACAAAATTCTGATACGGAGAAAGGCTTGTTGTCTCTGCAATCGTTGGCCAATAAGGAAGCCTGACATATTCTGAGCACCGAAACATTACTGTAGAATAGCGGTGTCGAAGACTAGATCAATTCCAGGTGCTGAGCCAGAAATATGACTCTGACAATGTATATTCGTACTTTGAACCTGATGCCGGGACACAAGACAGAACCAGCGTCGATGAACTTTACTTGCTTCACAGCAAGCCATCAATTCGTGAGCATTGATGCGATGCTTCGCGAGCCGCTTCCGCAGTGCTGGGATTTTGCAAGGCCTCCGAGCGAAAGTAGATCCCGGTCCGACGTCCTACTCCTGCAAATGCCAGCCCCAGCGCCGAACTAATGTCAATAGATTGCGTACTGTATTCCCAGGTTGACGCGTGCCAATAAACTAGAGGCGAGGACGTTGTCGGGCTCTCCGAAAACAACACGCGTGCGAAGTCGCCTTTCAAGTTAGGTGGAATGCAGACGTATGACTGAGGTTCGAGAAGCAGGAGCTTGCGGCATGTACATAGGAAGACGCAGAACATGTCGAGAACACCAAACTCTGCGTTGGCCCTGCACGCCTGCGCCACGACGATTGCCGATCGCAAAACAACCCAGATGCGGCGCAGAAAGCAAACGTTCGATGAGGCCAGGAGCGAGCTTCCTAGGCACGCCCTTTCGTCGCTGCTAAATGAAGACCGCTGACCTGTCGTCTGGAGCACTGCATTTGTTATTCGATGCTTGAGTGGTCTCATTTACCTTGTGTTGCCCACTGTCGCAGGGATGGCCACGAGGCATGGCATGCCGGCGACCATGGCAAAACGTGGCTTGTGTCACTGAACGCACATCAGTCAACGGGCAAAGGCAGTTTTTGCGAATGCTGTGATTCGCAGCGGTCGGTCTGTAGAATTCTCTGTCCGCGTGAGTGCATTTGTGCGTCCTGCAGTGATCCTTTATGCAACAGCACAGCACAGCCCGCGAATGGCGTCCAAGTGCTCTGCGCAAGGAACCCTGCGCGGTGACGAGTCGGTGTTGTCGCCATCGGCGGCGAAGCTCTCGTCGAGGGCGAAACTCAATTCGCGGTGGACAGGCCAGAACTACAGAATCAGCAGCAGGGTGTATCTCGCAGCCGCCGTCGCAAGGATCATGATTATTGATTAGGCGCGAGAGAGAGCACTTGCAGGCGAGCCTAGATGACGGGGTGTGTTTCTATTTCTTCTCACACTCGCGCGCCGGGACCATTGCTCTATACCGAACCGGGCTGGCGCTCTTCAACAGCAGCCCGGTAATACAGGGACATACTAACAACCGGGTACCGAATAGATAACAACCAGGTACGGACCCATTTTCTCATACAAAATATGTCGGTGCTTAAAGGCCTCGTCCGGATTAGGACAAAGGGGTCCGATGCAAGAAGAGACTTATAGAACTTGAAGAGTATGGCCATATTTTGGTCAAAATTCTAAGAATTTTGAAGAAGCATCTTAAAGCCCGTGTAATTCTAAGTCGATCTGTCTGCTCAGATTTCTTAAAACCGAACTTCTTCGTCTTAAGAAAAAATGATGAACATAGCTAGTTTGTGTAAGAAATAGTACCTAGTTGTTATCCATTTGGTACCCGGTTGTTAGTATTGCCCGGTAATACAGAGTGTGCACACATTGGAGTGCTACGCCCTAAACGCGGTCCGTCTCTTCTAAGCAAAGCTATTCGCTGCAGCCCATGTTAAACTGGGTTGTTCAGAAGGTCCACTAGCACTACGAAGCGTCCTCACTCTGTATGAGCTGACCCTGGGCCTCTCCGCCCGCAAGTACTGGCATCTCGAAGCAGGGATGCTCGCAATGGCAACCTTGAATGCGCTGCTGAATGCGACTGGCATGCACAATGCAGGTTTGACGCCAGGGCTAGCGGCACTGCAAAAATGATACGAACGGCGCAAGCGAGCAGTGCTGGTTATCATATCAATGATACAGTATACGAACCCGCCCGTGGCCGCAATCTTCGCTCACGAGACCAGCTGTCGTGTCGGCGCCATTCGTAAGGCATTGTTTTCCTCGCCCCTGCTCCGCTCTGCTGCTGAGCTGCTGCCCAGCCCAGTCCCGCTTGGCCTGGCGGATGCTCCCATATTGGATGGTGCGTCACTGGTGCGTTGACTCTAGTCTTCTTATGCCCGTCGCCCTGGTCATTGCGGACGACTTCTCGCTTTTGCTGTGCTCGAGTACTGTACACCTCCCCACCAGGACGAGCCTCTGCTTCCGCCAGGTCGTCGCCATTTCCCACAGGACGCGGAGCGCCGGCTCTATCTTCCGACTGCTGGCCAATTCCTGGACTGTCAATTAGGATTGTGCATAGGCGTGGCTGTTGGTAGCGAGCCGGGACAGCTAGTAACCTTCTGCAATCCAACCACCAACCAGAATCTCGCCAGCAGCTTTGCATCTGTACGTCCTACAGAGTGCAGGCGTTTGGCGCCTCAAGGCCTCAGTAACGAATTTGAATGTGCAGGGAAGACGTGTTCTTGCCTCACCGTCCATCACGGAGTGCCTACTGCTTGTTGCTTGCCGTCCTGCAACTGCAATTCACTGGGGCGACAGCTGCTCCCGTCGCCTCGTTGTCAGCTTGGTGGGAAGTCACTCGTTGTGGGGCCTTCCCCTCCTCTAAAACTACGACAGGCGCCGAGATCCAGAAGACTCCCATCTTGTGCATCGACTTCTGAGACCTGCATCTATCCCCATTGATAGCGAGACCAATTTGAGACCGGTTGACGACATCTTTACCCGCCACGCCGATCTACTAACGACTGCCGGAAGCCCCCCGGGGAGTCGGATATATCTGTCTGTCAGCACTTGCAGCGGCCCGTTGCTGGAGTCCTTTCGACCCTCTGTCTATTTAGGTTGACCAGCGCCCGTCGATCCTGAAAGTCGACAACGGACGACAATCTAGGAAGACAACAGCCGACTTTGCGTCGCCCTGAGTACTGACCGGATCTGGGTTGGCGACGGCGAACTCACGGGGAAAGGTCAGGGTAGCCGCAGATTATTGCGCAACAGCCGTTGAAGACGGAATAGGAGCTATAGCGCTCGCCAGGCACACTTAGAGGGTCCTGGTGGTTGCATACAAAGGACGACCACAGCACGTCTTCTAACAGTTGAGCTTCCATGTCTTGTGGAACGGATCGCAAACCTTCTCATCTTCACTACGACTCACATTACACGGAATTCTCAGCAGGCTCAACAACTTGAGCAAACTTCCACTGGATTAGCGAGAGTTTATTGGGGATTACCACTCTTCATACAGGACAGAATTCCTCAAGCTGCCCTCCACTTCCCATCGACAGCTGTCATTCAGATTGCTCGACTGTCTCCTGGTGCTGTTCCCCTCTCCAGCGACTTCGGGAACGGTTGGCGTCTTGACCATCGGACCACGTCCAACAGCTTGATCGTTCATCACTCTGCCACGGCCTCATAACACCCCTCGATCTTCCTTGGAACACTTCTCAACTTATCCCGACTCTGTTGCATCGGCTTACCTCCACACAAACACCAAGGTACCAGCAGCGGGCAACTCGTGCGCTGTGACGGGATCAACCACAAAGCACAATAATGATGGCTAGGGAACAGATCTCAATGGTAGTGCGCCAGCAACCGCAGCGAGCACAGGTTGTACAGGAGAACAACCCAAAGAATCGAAAGCCCATCGATCCACCACCTATCATCGAGCTCAAGTACAACGATCGTGATGATCCTGCCAATGCACAATGGCTCGTCAGTCCCAGGACGTTCATGATGGTGACTTTGATCAACGTGAAGGAGACAGATGAGTTCAACCCTGGAAAATACCTCATAGGACAGACTGTTTCATCGCTACATCGATTGAAGGACATCAACAACAAAGGTCAGCCTACACTTGACACAAGACGATGATACACCCCATCGCACGCGTTATGCTAATCACGACTCACAGATGGTGGATTCTTTGTTTTCGGAGACATCTCAGCTCGCAAACTGGGACACTACAAGCTCCGCTTCAGCCTCTTTGATACCAACAAGGAGTCTGAGCAAGTGGTCTTCCTTGGGTCAATCGATTCGGACGCTTTTGCGGTCCTCCCACAACGCGACTTCGGCAGCATGTCGGAATCTACCCACTTGACCAGGACATTCTCCGACCAGGGCGTAAAACTGCGTGTGCGAAAGGACAACCGAGCAATCTCTGGGTAAGTCAACGCCGTCTCTGAACTCTTGGCAGCAATTCTGATCAATGGCAGCATCGGCCAAAAGCGATCATATCAACCGTCCCCTCCCGAAAACAATTCGCCAGGCCTACAGACAGGTGGACTTTACGGAGGCGCTGTACAAGACTACGGTTCAGTACAATCCCCGGCCATCAAACGACATCGATCGTCCAGCGAATACGACAACTCTGCGGCATACGCGGGCATGGTCAGTGAAGCGCCAATGCCTTACACCAATAACAGCATACCCACCGCATCACGCTATGAACCACGTCTCAGCAGTAACTACACGTCGCCAATGTCCATGTTAGGTCGCAGTCAGACCATGAGTGTGCAAACACCGAGCCAGTACCCCAACCTATATCAATCATCACCACCGGGTGTATCTGCACAGCAGCAACCATACTCCACCTTTGCAGAGCCCCAACATACACTGCCCTCGTTAGGGTCTGCCAGCACTGTACCACGATACCAGACGCAATATCCATATCATGCTGGGACACAGTATGGGGCCTACAATTCTGGAGACCAGGGCTATGCAGATCCCTATGGCTCTGCGGGCTCTCACATGAGCAGCATGGCCCTAGGATCCAACGCTGATTCTGCCTACGGCTTCCCACAGCCAGTTAGCTCGTATCCAGAGCAAAGCGAGGCCCAACGTAGCTACGCCTATCCAGGGACTTAGAAATCCGGGGATGTACCTGTAGCTGATGCGGCATCAAGCTCGGCCACTCTGGTTGCGAAAGCACCTACATTTTCACAGTTCACGTCAATTCCGCCCGAGGACGACAGGGGATCCGGAGCGGTATGGTACCCGATGAGGGATCAGGTCGCGCCAAAAGAAAATGTTGACGGACGTCCGAGTGGCACGAACGAGCCTCTATCAGCCCCCTTTGGCAAAGACGACGAGTCCTGAGCGAGCATCTGGGAGAAGCCTCAACATCCTAGTATCGATGCCGAAGGTCGCTCACCCAGGATGTCTCCAGCTCCCTGCAGATGTCTACACAACGGGAAATCTTTGGAACACTACTGCAGCAGGACGATCGATCTACCGTCAAACTGTGCCAAGACCATAAACCTCAGCATCTGCTCGCACGGTCCACGTCAACCCGTCAGGAGAAAGGCTTGATAAATTGCCGTATGGAATGCACGATTGCAGCTTCGTTGCTTGTTTCGAATCATCGGGTACAAGGAATGCTCGAGTGGTAGACGGTGAAACTTGGTCAATATTCTTTTGCTTTTTGGCATTGACCACCAGCGCGGCGTTCACAATGGGGATACCTACAGGGGTGGCAATCTGAGCGTTTGTTGCGTCTACATTTTTCAAGGCGTTTTTTTATCGGGACACAGCACGGACTGGCCCTTGGGCTTATTCTTGTACATATACCCATTGAACAGTACACGAAGCTCTTCCCAGGAGAGGACAATCTACATTCGACAGTCAAACATTCAGAAAGACCCAACAGATGACCACAACAGCTATTATTACAAATACCACTGCAGGACAATGTGTGCATGTATACAACGTTCTGACAGAGTTTCGCTTGGAAAAACAGGTCTCACAAATTGCGCAACAGGCGCATATGAACGGCAGAACCGTCCAAGCCAGGTATCGAAGTCTCACTTTACGGCGTGGCGAGCCACATGCAAGTGAAACAATGCACTGCAAACATTGGCATTGTTTCCAACTGTAGCTATGCCAGTCTTGCCATTTCGGCGTTTCCGAAGTGCTGCAATTTTCGAGTGCAATTGATAGCAGCCCTACATCAACGGTCAGCATTCCGTTCACAAGCATCAAGGATCAGCCTCGCTTCGCTCACGCCTTTGATCCGGATCCAACCGCGATAGCGTCAAACTCAAAGTTTTGGGTTCACAGCATTCTTTTTTCGCGATCTGAAGGCTTCTCCCCGAACGCCGGCCTTCTTGCGAACCTGATCAACGTCACAGATGCAGGTTAGAGGATGCGGATTGCTCACCACACATTCCCGACCTTGATGCAGATGCTGGCGGTTTGTCTTGGCTACAAGCCTTCAAAATACGTACCTCTGAGGCGGGCAGCATTTCAAGAGCGGAGTAGACGACAGACCTTCGGCCAAACCCCTGAATCGAGAGTCGGCCGAGCATGGCAATGCTCTTTCGCACGTATAATATTGCCTCCACAAATGCTGTCTTGAATCCTTAGCATCACTAGCTGAGGAACAGCCCGCAAAGACGACTCGGAAGGAAGTGCGCATGAAGGTTTGCTTGCTGACGCCTCCAAGAATTGAGGCCGCTGGCGAGACTTCATCGCAACTCCACGTTCAGCTGAAAGCAGTGGTGGTGGTGGCACTTGATCTGCCATCGCCTTCACGGCGTAGAGTCGCAGACAGGTCTTCATGTCGACGAAAGCGGAAAGTGTAATCCTCCAAATGAGGCATTGGCAACCAATGTCACGCCACGCTCGTATCATGCTTCATTTCAAGCTTCGACAGCAAAACGCCTCCAATTGACAATGGCAGCTACCGAGCGTCGGGATATGTTCTTCCGAGCCTTCTACAATGCACAATTAAACCAGGTTTACTGCGAGTGGGTCTATATAGATATAGTGCTTCCGTAGCTCTCGGAGGTAGCTACCGCTACTAAGTAAGTAAATAACCTTTAGCTATAGAAGTTAGTATAATAGACTATACTTTATTAATTACCTATCTAATCTAGTTTAGATATAAGTACGTATAACGCGTATACTAAACGCGTTGTTCTAAGTATTATTCTAAACTATTCTAAAGCTAAATAAAGTACTATATAATAGACTAGACTATAACTAGATTATTAAATATCTTATTACTTATCCTACTAGTAGAAGAAGAAGAATTAGGCCTTATTAATACCTAGTAGAGTATCTAAGCGCTATATATACTAAGAGATACTCCGACTTATTAATATCCTTAATTTAAATAGAGCCTAGAAGATTAAAATAACTATAATATTATAATAGAAACCTAGTTTACTAAGGATTAGTTAAAGCGACTAGTAAGGCTCCTATAAGGTAAAGATACCCTCTAGCTTAGAAGTAGTACTAATAGAAAGTACTTATATATCTATAAGCTAGTAAAAGCGCTATATCTTATATACTAGTAGATAGTATATCTAGGCTACTACTATTCGCTCTACTTTAGTAGAGGTTATAGCTAGATCTCTAATATATTTAATAGTATAGTAGAGCTATTATATAAGAGCTAGAGTAAGTATCTAAATTAGTAGCCTAACTTAAACGATATAGTAATAATTAAACGCTATAGTAGGAAAGTATAGATAGCTAGATATAGTAGAGGCCTACTTTAGGGTTTCGTTAATAGTATATTCTTTAAGTTTACGAGACTAAAGGACTCTAAGAAATAGCTCGGTACGTATACTAAATATTATAGTACGAATAGCGAGAAGATCTAGAATATAATAGCTCTAGATAGCCTTATTATCTATACTTCTAAGAGCTTCCTTAGTCTAGTAAACGACTAGTAGATATTTACTAAATCTAGTATAGAATAGTACCTTCGAGACCTATTCGTAAGGCGTAATAAGGAGTTATATTTATATAGTAATAGTATCTATTAGTCTTACTATAGTATAGTAGATCTATTTAAAGTAATAGTTAGAGGTTAGAGGTATATAACTAATAAGTAACGCTAAGCTAACTTCTTCTATTCGTAGGCTCGTATTAGCGTAGGAATAGTATTTAGTAATAACTAGAAGCTTATTACGAGATAGTAAGGTATAGGAGATAAACGAATTATCGTACGGTTCTATCTAGAGGTAGAAGGAAGCGTACGAAGAAGTATCGTAGTATTAAGGATAGATACCTAAGGTATCTATCTTAGATCTAACTTAGTTAATCTATAATAGTATTCCCCTCCTTTAAAAGGAGCTCCTACGACGCCTTAATAGTATATAATAGGCCTTTATTCTTATTATCTATATCTATACTTTATAATTATATTCTAATAAGTTCTAATAGGCAATACGAGTACCTTATACTATCCGCTTACTCTTAACTTACTAGCCGTATTAGATCTAACTAGTAGGCGCTTATAGTATAGCGAAGAGTTAGAATTATCTTAACTACTTAGTAGTAAGTCTTCTTAGGGTTAGAGGCTAGTATTAATATAATAGCGGTTTATAGTAGAGAAGTATAGCCCTTTTATATTACTAATAATCTATACTACTTAGCTAGTAGTAAGTCCTTAGTAGTAGATAGCTTTAGCCTACGTAGGTATTACTAGTAGTATTTAGCTACTAGTTCCTTAGTACCTAGTAGGAAGTTAATCTATCGCTACTTAGTCTTAGAGCTATCTTTCTACTATACCTTATACTAAATTTCTCTATCCTCTATCTTATATAAACTATAGATCTTCTCTAGTTTCTATTCCTCTTCTAGCTCTTTACCTTCTTATATAATAAGCGTTAGAAGTAGTATATTAACTAGCTCTTATCTAGATATTAGGTTATTATTAGTAGGTCGTAGTATACTTATATAGAATACTAGATATATTAGTTTTATAGAGTTAGATAGTATTAGTTTAAAGGAGTACCTTCTAATAGCTCGGTTAATAGCGAATAGTCCTAGCTACTTATAATCTAGTTTCTTACTAAGACGATTAGTTCGTAGATAGCGCGTATCTAACTAAACTAGGTCTCCTATTTAATAGTTAGGAGCTATAGAGCGGTTAGAGTTAGCTACGTCTATATTCTTAGTCTAGATTAGTATATACGCTACGCGATAATCTTCGAGGATATCTTATATATAAGCCGCGATCGTATTAGTAGCCTTAATATTCTTTAACTAATATACTAATATCTAAGGGCGGCCTAGAAGGTCCTAGAACCCTAGGTTAGGATATCGCTCTATATTAGCGAAGAATAGGGTTATTCCTATAGCTAAAGTAATATAGTTATTTATTATAAACTCCGTAAGTAGTAGCTATTCGACCTAATTATCTTATTAGTAGGCGTAGAAGATATAGAGATATTATTTAAGCGTTTAGTTAGTATACTCTAATTAACTATTAGTCTTAGGGTAGAAGGTAGAAGAAATATTCTATATAATACTAAGAAGGGTA
>JAASFE010005061.1:0-133373 GCA_013365205.1 Pseudocercospora cruenta
TTGTAGCTTCTATTGCACTTACGATCTATTTATGACCCTGTCGGCCCTCCTCAGCTTGACAGTATTTATAATCTACTCTAGTAGTTTCTACCGTCGTATTATTATAGAACTCGAGAGTATATCCTCGACTTCTAATTAGTCTTTTCTAATTAGTCTTAATCGAGGCTATACCTAGTTTTCTATATACTCCTATCTTAATTTCTCTTAGATCTTCGTAGACGCGATTTAGGTATAATAATAATAGTTAAATATATCGTTATTATCGTCGTCGTTATTATCTTCTTCTTCTTCTTCTTCTTCCTCTTTATTATCTAAGCCTTTAGAATTATTATTATCCTCGTCGTCTTTATTATCTATCTATATCCTTACCTTATTCGCTTAAGACTCTAAATTACTTAAAAGCTTAGCGACTATTATATTCTTATCGCTTATAATCTATAATACTTTATCCTCCGGATTAGTATAGATTTAAGAGATATAGTAGGGGTAGTTAACTCCTAGTTAACTAGCCTAGAAACTATCGAGCTAAAGCTCTTTACCTATATAGCTAAAGACGTCGTACTAGCTACGATCTTTAGACTATAAAAGGATACTATCTAATTTAAGATATTATAAAGTCTCGTAGTAAGACTATAGTAGTTAATAAAGTAGGTCTACTAAATAAGGTCCTAATCTAAGACAAAGTATTAATAACCTCGTATATATAACCGCTTCGCGAAGTATATTAAGACTTTCGAGATTATATAAGTAGATTACTAGATACCGTAAATTAACTATAAGCTAGAGTATCTTTCTAAACCCTCTAGGCGGCGAGACCGCTATTAAGTAGTTACTAAGTTCGAGAGTTAAATATAGACTACTAAGATTAGCCTAGAAGACTCGTATCGTTACGATCTACTTCGCTAATATATTAGTAAATAACTAATTACTATCTAAGGCTAAAAACTTCGACGTAGCGATATAGAGCTCTAAAATTAACTTCGGAAACTTAGATATAACTCGGTTAATATCGTTTATTATAGGCTCGATTCTACTACTCTAGATATTATATTTCGATACCTAAGGCTATATATTCTAGTATAGATACTTTATATTATAAGTACCCTTACTACTAGACTATAAGGTCCTAAGCTCCTTCTATAGATTAATAGAATAAGCTTTCGTAAATAATAGGTATATATTATTAGTCTAGACTTCCGGGTTTACGCTAACGGAAAGGGTTAGCTTAGGTATAGCTAATTCGCGGAAAATTTAGAGTAGTAGGGCTTTACGAAAGAGTACTAGGTCCGTCTACTCTTTAATATACTATAACTTAGTAGCCTCCTCTCGCTAGCTAAGGCTATATTTATAGCGCTAGACGCTAATTACGACTAGCTCTATAGTATAGATATAGCGTACGAAGACTAGGGTTCGACTAATATTATAGAGAGCTTATAGAGAATATATTATTAGTATATAGTATCTAAAAGAGAAGAAATATTCGGCGAAGAGGTCTAGAGAGTTTTTAGCGAGTACGCGATAGACCTAACGAAGCGCGATAATATCCTAATTCTCGAAGTATTCGGCGATTTCGATATATAGCTCTATTACGAGTATTTATAAGTTAGCTTCCTACGATCTACTATTTAAGGTATTTATTATAGTTAAAAAGTAAATCGATGTAATTTTAAGTAATATTAAAACTATTATAGTCGAAGATATAGGTTCTATATAAGCTTTCGAAATAAAATATAAGTATCTATAAATAAAATATATATAGTACTAGTATATTCTAAATAAGAAGTAAAGGTAAGTCGCGGCGTATTATCGCTTTTACGATCTATCGTATTCTCGTTAAGGCAAGCTATTTCGCGAGAAAATCTACGAAATTAGTAAGAAAGCTATATAGTACTACTATTTAAGCTAGTCGCTTAAGCTAGTAGGATATACTAGTAGATAATAACTAAGACTATAAGGAAGAGGAGTATTATAAGGATAGGGTCTTCTAAAAACATAGCCTTAATATTCGCGTAACGTCGTATATAGCCCGTATCGAGTACGATAAGGACTATTATATAGAGCGTTTATACGATAGCTATAGTATATTCTTTCTATATTTCCTTACTTATTTCCGCTCTTCGCTAATATACTATAATTACAATCAATCTCTTATACTATTTTAACCCTAATTATACATTGAGACGAGTATAGAGGTATGCACGGTATAGAATAGCTCGAGAATGGAAAGAGGATACTTGTGGACGCTTCATTTTGCGCTCCGCATCGTCAGGTGCAGGTTGCTTGAAGGTTGGCCGGGTGTTTCGGGTGCCTTCGAGGGAACCACTGGATATGCGTATGCAGCACCGCTCAAGTCGTTTGTCGCGAAAAGGAAACAATCTTGCGTAAAGGTGGTGTTGAGACAAGGTAAGAAGTGTCAACCATGGCGTGCTTGGCACCAGCCTTGGCGACAGCGAGCGGCACACGCTCGTGGCTACAGTCAGAACTGTGCTAGACACAACATGTTCCAACGCGACTGTATTTTATACGCTGGCTTTGTGCCACGATTGCCTATCGAGAGATGTAGTAGCAGTATGCAGACTCCCCATTCTGCCAAGCCTTCTCATACGCCGAACCTGTACCTGATGCAAGCATACCTACTCTAGCATTCGACTTCAGCCCGTGAAGTCCCTCGAGACCTCGCTACTCTGTGCTGGCGCAGTGGAAGCACGATTGATGAAGACTTGCATGCGGCGATCAAGACCTTCCTCGGTGCGGAAGTAGTGGTGATCTGGGAAAGAGCTTGGATGAATGCGCGGCTGTTGATGCGCGTACATACCTCGAGCTATACATCCAGCTGCATCGAAAAACGACATGACCTGCTGCGGCTCTATTGCAAGCTTCGAGAGATCTAGCGGAATGCTTTGCGAGAAATTTGTCTGGAGGATAGGGCATGCATGCGTTTGAAGACTTACTACACTTTGTTCTCATTTCCTGGCAGTCATTTGCACGGCTTCCAACCTTGTTCAATTGCCGAGCTACAAAAGTGAAAGAGCCACATCTGGCAAGAGTGAGACCGGCGCTGGAGCATACGAGCGGCGGTAATTGTTCTGGCACTTCAGCCCAGCCTGGTGTCGAGGAATCAACGGTCAATACTGGTAGCTCGAATGGTGGTATTTCTCCGCTGTCTTTCCCGGGAATAGTGGCAACGCCTTCCGCCTCGCTTCTCTTATGGCTACGTTCCTTCAAGCATCGTCCATCCTCATGCAAATGTGTGTTCTTTACGGTATCGCAGTGCCTGTTCACTGAGTACCTCGAACCCAGTCGCAGACCTGGCGCTCCAACTCCACTTCCATATCCAGATGTACATCCATCGCAATGTTCCAGAAGTCGTTGGCCGTCAGGTACCGATGAGCGCCGGCATACTGTGTCGCCTTCATGATACTTTGGAATGCTGAGTCGAGGATGATTATCGCATCTCTTGGTTGACTTCGGCTCGAGGAGTTCAACTATTCAAGCTGAAAAGCGAAACTGGCGCCTTGGTCGGCGCAGCATCTTGGAGATAGCAGGTCGCAGTCAAAAGTGCAAGAGAGTCTTCCCCTATCCTCACGCGATAGCTTGTCGCGCTGTCTCAGAGCCGCCTCTGGCTCCAAGTCTTGTTGGCTGCAACCTAGACAGCATAATGGACTGCGATATGTCGAAGCAAGAGCTTGACTGCGGTACTGTTTGCGTCAACTTGGCCCCAGCCTTCCTCGCTCGCTCAAACTTCGTTCGCCACTTCTGCACCATCTCCAATCTGCTGTATCGTGAGACTGTACAGCATTCTTCGTTACAGACATTCGATGACAGTCCCGGTGGCTGTGCTCGTCGCGAAAGACCAGCACATCGCTGTGTAGAAGTGTCTGACGCGTTCACCGAATGCAAGCAAAGACATGGCAACTTGAACGTGCTCTGCGATCACCGCGGACTGGCGTCGAGAAAGACGTGTGAAGGCTCGCGTAATTTTCGCAAGCTGAAAAGTCTTTGACATGAATGCCAAGCTTTCGGTGTGCATCACATGAAAGCTGCCTCCCTCCCTCCCACTTCCATCTCTTAGACTCGACTCAACATTTCTGCCTACATCCGACTTCCGAAAAGATCTCAGCTCTCAGAAAGTTTTGACTTAGAAGCCACATGTGGCAGCTGATTCGCGAGATGATGCCGACCTGGCAGACAGCCCTCGCAGCCGCGGCGGTTTTGCTGTCCCTGTACTCTGGTCGCCAGCAACTTCGTGAGCTCTTTGCAAATGTTACAGGAGCTTGAGAACGTGAACTCAGAGTCAGAGCAATGGAAGCGCACAATCGGAGCTTGATGAGGAAGGTACAGAAGCTGAAGGAGGAGAGCGTCGCTCAGGAGATGGACATGAAGGAGAAAGAGATCGAACACAATCGAAAAGTCACGACCCTTCAGCGAAGGGTCATTGAGCTTGAGGAGAGGATTAAGTTCATGGCTTCGACAGCGGGCAATGTCTGAACAATGGATGCCGTGCGCCTCTCTTGGACTGGACGCTGAGCTGAGGGTTGATCCGCCTGATGGCAGGATCTTAGCATTTTGGTGGGCATTGAGAGGGTTGGGCCAGATCAGAAGTGAAGACTGCGATGGAGAATATCGATGTACTGCGAGGTGAAGAATCTAAGCACACCACCATGACATCTCCACCCTTCTCCGACTTCTCACGAGGCGCAAGGACGGGCTCGGGCAGCTCCGAGGCAAGGCCATTTTGGAGATGGACAGAAATGAGAAGGGAGTTGAATGCTCACCTTGAGCTGAATACATGCTGATACCTTTGATGCCGTTTCCTTGGTCAATGCATGCGTGATGGAAGCATTCGAGATATTCTCACCAAGAGTCTATCTCTCTAGGTCTCAATTGACCTGCTACGACTTCGCTTTTGTCCCAATACCGCACTTCTCGTCTCACTAGGGTTTGCTGCTTCAGCGATTTTCGCTCAATTCAATGCCTCCACTTCATCAAGGATTGGGATTCGCAGGTATTGACATCGCCATGTACAGAGCATACACAACCTCCACCAGTTCCCAATATCCTTCCGCATTCAGATAGTGCTGATTTCCGTCCCTCTTCAATCTCAACTGCAGCTCCTCCATCACAGTGTCGAGATGATCCTTGAGAGCCGGATGCCAGCCCTCGCCACCCTCGTCACCTCTGGTGTACTTGACTACAATGTCTCCAGCAGCGACTTTGGCTGCGTCGCGCTGATATTTGGAGTCCTCGAAGTCGGATTTCGCGCCATCTAGATAGATCAGAACACTGGGCATGCAGCGTATCGTCCAACTTGGGCGGACGTTGTGCATCGCGGCTTTGGGGAGGGCGGGACTGATGAACAGAAAGCGCCGCACGTGTTTGAGGTGCTCTGAGAAGCCTTTGCGATGGTCTCGATATGAGAAACGCATCAGGCTATTCGGTGGGGCCCAAACTAGGAGCTTGTCGCCATAGAACCTACTGAGCAGCTCGTACCGCATTTCCTTGTTGACTCGTGCTGCCTTCACGACATTTGGATGCCCAGTAAGCATTTCGTTGGGGTATATCCACTTTCCAGGCGGATAGCTGGGAATGAGCGAGTGGTAGATCATCTGGCGAAGCTCGGCGGCAAGGTCGGAGAATTGAGCTGATGGAGAGGAGTCGTCAGCGCGATCGATGCGGATGAGCTAGAAGATGTAAGAGAATGCCTACCATGTCGTCCTTGAAATTGCTGAATCTGCGCCTCTGCTTCGCTCAGTTGTTTTTGATAGATCTCGTATAGCCATGAGGCCAAAGCGCCTGTCACAATTCCACTGGTCAGAATGTGCCACGGCATGGCTGCAGTAAGGATTCGCATTTTGCTTGAATGCGAGATCTCAACTTTGCCGTCTCGAGGAGGGTGTCTCTCGGGAAATTGAGGCGCGATAAGTTCGCTCGCGGCGGCATGGAGACAGAACATGGATCGGCGGGTCGGGACGAGGGAAAAGTTCGCATGTGATGTCCAGTGCAATCTTGGCAGCGCTCGAAGCTCTGGGAGAGTCGCAGTCGGCCCATGTCCTTCTACGATCGCGGTGGAATCTGCAAGTTGAGAGAAAGCTGGTGACGAATCTCAGCAAACTAGTATAGAGCGAGAGCCTGCTTATTTCTCATGGAAGACGGTGGAGATAGCGATACCATCGCTTTACTCTCTTTGAGCTCGCTTGTTTGCTCGATGTCGGTCTGAACGTGATAAGCGCGGTCACGACTTGCTGTGTTGAGCTCGATATCAGCACGAGCATTGCAAACGTTCCAAGTACCACAAACCCCAACTCACTCACATATTTGATCGAACAAGCAAAGTCTCACACAAGATTCCAGAAATCGACCAGATTCAGGAACCATGCCTATGAATACGTCTCTGCTGCGTGTTCGCGGCGTCAATCTCATCTTGCTATTCGCGGCCGGCTTTGCTACTGGCGCGGTTCTGATTCATGTTGGCTTCCGCATTTCCAACCATATGTCGAAAGCCAATGCAGCCAAGACTACCAAAAATGATGAGATTCTCAATATCTCCGAGCCAAGTGAGGTAGATGAAGCTGGATCGGAGCTCCTCAGCATCAGTGATGGCCATGAGACGTCTTCCTTGACCGAGCAGGAAGAGGAGCAGATGGATCGCAAGATGTCGGCTTCGGTGGAGGTGCAGGCTAAGGTTGCTGATGATGTCGAAGAAGAGAAAGCCCAGAGCGAGGAGGGTGGAAAGATGGGAGATGGAGAAGAGACTGTCGCAGTCGAAGAAGCCAGAGATGATTGCAATCAGGAGTCTGTAGTCAGCTCGGATCGCGACTGGAGCGATGAGATGATGTTTCTTGAGGCTGCGGAGAGAGGAGTTGGAGGCGAAGAAGAAGCGTAGGCCTCAAGATCTGCTTCCACTTGTAACACGCGATGGCGGGATCATGGACTGAGCGGTCATGCGGTGATTGAAGAAGCAGTGGCAGGACAAAGTTCGACAGCAACTGATGGCCAGGGGCCACCGAGTTCGTGGATTAGTTCCTGTAGTGGCAAAGAACGATCGATGATGCAAATTGTTTTATGTGATGAACATTGCCGGGTCGTGCTCCTTGCTGATATTGACTGGCTGGCTGTGAAAAGTGCTTGACGCGGCCTGGAGATAATCGACGAAAGGCGAAGTCCTTCGTAGCGATCCACCATTCAGAAAACTGACCAGGTATGGAATAGCTTTGTATCATTGAGTTGCCCTGGGGTGATGTTCATTTTATGTAAGCTCCCGCAGCCCCCAGCTCTTTCTCTCTCTCAATCAACAATACATGCAAATATACTATTCGGACTCACATCAGTTTACGAAAGGGCCGGAATGTCTCAAACTGCAATGAACATCTACGGGGAGCAGTACCATGCCGCGTGTGCTCTTGTTGAACGAGAGGAGTATATCGAGGCTGTCGCAAGGGCGAAGAACGATCTCAGAAACCCGACCCTTCCGCGCTACTGGCAAATTAAGACGAGTATCTTCATTGCGCAGGTCACAGATGACTGGGACGATGCAGAAGTATGTAACTCGCTAAGCGCGCGTTCTTTTTGTTCCACCCTGCACAGCCTCTCTCTTGACCCAACTCCAACTCTGACCGTGCTCCTGCAGATTTTCCGCGATCTTGCTCAAAGGACATATCGAGTATTTCGAGCCGACGTCGAAGATGATGAAGCTGCGTCTGCAATAGACAAAGACGCCATTGAAGAGCTTGGTGCAGATCTTGAACAGCTGGCGAAGGAGCAACAAGAGTCAAAGCCGGAAATGGGCGACGAGGCTGAAGGAACAGAAGAGCAAGTGGCAACTGTCAACCTGCCGGATGGCTGGACGCCGGAGGAGTACCAGGAGATGTGGGAGATGTCGCTCGAATCGGAGGATGAGGACAAGACTGTGTTGCCACCTCCACCTCAGCTCACGGAGCAAGCAGTCAATGCTGTCAAACAATCTCTTGCAAGTCCGCCATCGACCTCGAGATTCAAGCCGATACTACTGAGTCCCGTTGTTGAGAGGACCAAGGGACAGAACGAGGTGAGAGCATAGTATCGCGCAGCGTGAAAGAGAAAGTGCAAGACACGAGTTCTAACTTTTGCCAAGGCCCTCGAGTCCACAGCCGAAGCCGAGGTGCAGCCTGAGGCACCCAGCTCTCAGGAGCCAGGAATGATACAACGCCTCCTGAACACTGCCACTTCCATGCTGGGACAATATTCTCCAAGCAACGGCAAATAGAGCAGCTAGAGCATAACGACAGCAGGTGTTCTACAACAGCATAGTCTAGACAAAAGTCCAGTCGTGCATACCTAACACTTTCTGCTCCTCCATCACTCTCCTCCGAAAATCCCGGTCAACCCAATTTTTTCTCTATTCCTGAGGCAATCGCAAGCTCATGCAATACTGTCTTTCCTGGCACTCAGCAAACATATCCAATGAAATCAAGGACTTTCGGATATTGCTTGCGACATCTGGACATGAAGCTGCCTTTTGAGAAGCGTTGACCGATTCGAGAGCTGTCGAGACGCGAAGGTGATGGTGATGTCGATCAAGCTAATGATTAAGTTGACATATGCGAAATGTAGCGTTTTCATGCTCCTGGAATTCGAAACTCCAGCTACCTCCGCTGCAATCACAATGATCTGCACGTTAAGTGCCTGCCGGTTGGCGAAATCTCCTCGCCTCACTCTGTCCCTGTCTCTGCTCCCGATGAAGGTCTGAGTAGGAATAGAGTTTTTGTGCAACGTTTCCAGTGAATCTCACAATCATGGTGAGTGAAGTAGAATGGTGTGGGCAGCTTCAGGCTATGTGCTTCTGCTGCTCAAAGTCCGCCTGCTTCATCGGAAAGTCGCTTGACGAGAGTCGTCGCACTCGCCGCTGCGGAGCGAGCGGAGCTCTGTGCCACTTCGGCGAGGACGTGTTCTACGTTACGTCGCGATGCTCGACGCCAGATCCTTAAGGTTCGCTCAGCTAAGAGAGGCACGATGTCACGATGCAATTGCAAAGCCGAAACAGGATAGACGTGGAGACTGTTTGACTCACATACCAGCAGAGCGGCACAGAAAGTACTTTTCGAGATGCACTGGGAAGCAGTGAAAGACTTCTCCCCATATACCCTGCTATGTATGCCTGATACCTTTAACAACCGTGCTTTTCATCCCGAACACCTCTGATATTCTACCACAGCGTGACTGGCGACTGTTATCTGTCGTGTGCTGAATGCTGAGCGATCATGATGCCATCGAATCGGAGACCAATCCCTCCACGCCGTCTCCAAGCACTTCACTGATTTCTGCAACCCGCTGTTGCAGCACAATCGCTTGTTGCTGATGATGCGCCGCACTCGTGACATGGGAGTTCGCCATTACAAGCAGCTGTGTGCGCTCTCTCCTCAAGGCTTCGTGCTCTCGCTGGACGTGAGCACGTTGAGCGGCCTCCTCCATCTGCTGCTGTCGGGCATTTAGCTGCTGTTGATGAACATCCATCTGTTCCAGGGTGAATGCCAAATGATCATCGGGATGAACCATTCGGACGTGCGCATCCAACGCAGTTAGGTCTTGAAAGGGCTCTGCATCGCAATATTTGCATTTGTGCTTGTTCGCAGGGTGAGCTTTGTTGCGGTGTTGGGCAAGTAGCTCTGCGTTGGCGAACACCTGAGCACAATCTTTGCATTTCAGGTCACTGCCCGAGTGTACTTCACGTATGTGCTTTTCTAGTTCCTCTGCGTTGTCGTAGACTCGGGTACAGTCGTTGCAAGGATAGTGAACTCTGCGGATATGATCTTGTAGGTCTTGCTCTGTGTTGCAGATTTCGGGGCATCTCTTGCAAGGATGATGTGTGTTTTTCAGATGAAAGTCCAGAATGTTCGGACTCACGTAGTCTCGTCGACAGAAGACACAGACGAAGTGATCTGTCTCAACATGACGATCGAGATCGGCTTTGGTGCCGCAAGTTCGATAGCAATAATCACAGCGTATGTGGTCGTCTAGTATGTGCTTGGTAAGTTCTGCTTCGTTTGGGAGCTCTGCGCCACATATCTGGCACTTCTGACTTCCAAGTCCTCGCAAGTGGTCCCGAAGGTCCTGTTCTGAGCTGAAGAATTCGTAACAGTGCCGACAGAATTTATGATCGGACTGAACATGCATGTCGAGCAAGGGCTCCTGTCCGAATTGATCTTGGCAGAGAAGACAGTGCCACCATCCCAAGTCCACTGCGTCGTGATGGTCAACCATGTGCTGCTCAAGAAGCTCAATATCTGCGAAAGTTTGGTCGGAGCAACTCAAGAACGGACACTTGCGTGCTTGGTGCCTCATGTCCTGGTGAAACTCCATCTTCTCCTGGGTGAGGAAGAGAGTGTGGCAGACTGGACACGCAGAATGATCTGAGACGACGTGTTCGACCAGAGCGGCGTGATCTTTGTGGTGTGTGTTGCATAAAGTGCACTCGGTGTGCTGAAGCTCCACATGACCACGAAGCGCTTGGTCATTGAGGAAGGCTGATGTACAATGAGCGCAGGGTAGATGTGTACCATCCTCATGAGCCTTGCGGAGTTCAGATGTTGGAAAATCTCTTCTTGGCTGACAGTAAGCGCATTTGGTGTCGGGATGTTCTGGATGGGTCTTGTGGATGTGCACATCCAATTTAGACACGTCAGCGGGCTCGTAGCTATCGTTGCAGACAGGGCAGTGTCGGTGCCTTGACTGCGCGCTATCGCTCGCGAATACCTTGTCGCAAGGGTGAATGGCCTTGCAGTGGAAGTGTCGTTGCACCAATTGAGGAAAGGCTTCGAGACAATGCACGCATATATTGTGCTCTTTCGCAGCATGAGACGTAAGCTCGTCGTCAGTGATCAGAGGTGTATTGCACACATGACAGGGGAAATTGGCCATGTCTCTGCCGTTCTGGTAAAGTGTTAGTTGCGGACTTCATAGAGCTTCAAATGTACTCGCCTTTCCAACACAACGCGTCAAGTGTGACATGTAGTGAGGATCCGCAGTGGAAGGGAAACTTTCTACGCAGCCATTTAGACTCGCTTGCGGGCATGGAACTCGGCTTCCCTGACCATTGTTTGCCCAGGTGTAAGCCGACGCAATGACAGAGGCTCTAGGAGCCGGGGTCGTCTTCTTGATGTTCTATCCTGTGGTCCAAGAGAGTGGCTGCGGACCAAGTGGCAGGGAGAGACGACTCTTTTGCTTTTCGTATACAACGAAATACTAAACATATGTTAGTGAGTTCAGGACAGCGTCACGATCCCGTTCTGTCTTACCGGGTGAGCACCAACGTCAATTGAGACCTGTGGGTGCTGTAGAATTGGATCCTTGCCGCGGTACCTATCATCGAAGTATACCCATCGGTCTTTTCTCCGCGCATATGCAACATAATGACCACCTCCGCCCAAGGCGACGAAGAAGCATATCTGAACCAGACGGTAAATACAGTCAGAGTCCGGTATGGCATGATTACTGTGCTTTTGCGAAGGCAACTGGGCTCCATTACTGTATGGGTACTACAATGCAAGTCAGTATACGACAACAGCGGGAGGGCCAGCCGCACTCACCAGATCCAGAAATTCTGGGATGTCGACATGGTTGGAGAACTCCAGCTGACCAGATACGTTGCCTCGAATGAATGACAACAGCAAGTATTGCGGACACTTCGTGATGCGTCTCCAAATCCGCATGGAACTCTTGTGTGCTGCTTTTCGACAAAGCATAGAAGCATCCATTCTATTCTCGCGCGTGCGGATTCCATCTGCGATGAAGTATCGGTGAAGGAGCTTACCGATGCTAGTGGTAGCTCCATTGCTCGGCAATGATAAGTCCAACCTGGGTTGATGATCAAAAGTCCGATTGATGCGATTGCAAGATGCGTCGCCACAGGCAGATTCGCTTGTGACTTGTATCGTGAAAAGATCTGTCAGGTTGCAGCGTCGGCCTTGAAGCTTGTACGCAGTGTATCTGAGATCCACCTCTCCTGCCAAAGGTATCATACCGTCTTGAGCGTTGTTGTGATGACTGGCAAGAACTTCTCTTCGCACGTCAAGTTCAAGTAGCTGCTTAGAGTGCGTTGGGACAGACGTATCGCCAAGCATCACCATTGCCTCAAAGATATGAGACCAGATCTCTATGGCGTCGTGCTGGTCGCCAAGCTTGAAAGTCGCAGTGTTCAATTCAATCAATGGTGTTGCAAAGCGAAGCATTTCATCTGCGTCTGCAATGTTGATGCCGTTTGACATTCTCCTCAGGAGGCTACACAGCATTCGAGCTGCATTTCGTGCCTTCGAAAGGTGGCCGTCGGCAATCGACTGTGCATGTGCTTTGTTAATTGGAGCCTCGTATGAGCTGTTCAGGAAAGTTTGTGGGTACCGAGCAGACATAGCACAATTCTTGCCTGTGGTCTTCGAGAGACTGAGTACAGCTTGCCGGACAAGCGGCAGATTGTCCAAGGTCTGAATCACAGAATTGAGGAAGCATAGATTGCTTACGTTCCAAAGCTGTGTCGCGTCTGGAACGGCCGCGCCTGGTTTATCGTGAGAGAGATCGCCATCGGCAGTAATCTTACAGATGGAGCATACCGGAAATCTCTGGTGAGGATCGTCAATCTTGTACTGCAGGCAGTGACTGTGGAGATATGCCGATTGATTGCCGTGGTCTTGGGAAGTGCATGCAACCATGAATGAGCTGTGACCACCGTGCTTGCAGGTGGCACAGGTAGCATCTGTAGAAGCATCGGAGGCATCTTTGCATGACGGACAAAGAGGTCGCTCGCAAGTTGAATCGTCAGTACCGTACTTGATGCATGCCTGATGAAGGTACACCTTTCCGTTCTGATGAACTTGTGAGCACTCTCGCATGCTTTGTGGATCTGCAAGTTGGTGACAAGCACCGCATTCCTGCGCACCTGCATCTTGTTGTCCGGTTTTTAGAAAGTGACGAAGGTTGAGCTCCCATCTTCGAAAGCTTTTTGTGTCCGGGACACCTAATGCCCATACGAGATGACGAAGACAGTCACGCGAGTATGAATCGGATCCTCGACCAGACTCGGAGACCAATGCCGCCAAGGAATTGTAGAGGGCCTGCAACCGCTTGGTGATGGACAAGGTGTCTGTATCATGCCCAAAGTCCAAGCCGAAGCCGTTGTCAGACATTTCGTTTTCATCGTCATCGTTCTCATCTGCATCGTATGCCCACTTGGACATACGCGATTCCTTTGGATAGAACCCCACCATGTCCGGATAGTCACTCAGTGCTGTTGTTCGAAAGTAGGGAGTTTCGATGGGAACTTGCAAGAGCATTTCCTCCACCAGCTCTTGTAGCACGGTCGGAAAGTTCGCCCAGAGAAGGTTTATCACCCACGCCTGAACTGTAACGGTCCGATCTGCTTCAAAGTATTCACTGAGATCAGACGGATCACTTGATCGCCAGCCTGTACGCATCTCTGCACGAGCTGGCACATTGCGGGCACGCCCAATCGAGACCTGTAATGCACGTTTCATTAGTAATAATCTCTAGGCGCAAGCCCCATGTGCTTACCTTGCATGGATGCCGATGGAATGGCGACCATCTGCAGCGAAGGACTTCATCAAGTCCACCTCCCGTCCGAAAGAAGAGCACTACAAACAGCATCAGAATGGTGGCTGGACTTTCGTTTTCTGTTCTGTGCCACAGATCACACCAGTCGTCCAAGATCCAGTAGTGTGAGATCGTGAAATGGAACAACCTAATGCAGTTCTGTAAGCATTGAGTCTAGGAGTAACAAATGCCCGGCATTCCTACCATTTCCACATATCTTTTTCTTCTTCAAACCCATCGAAGAGATATGGCGCGCCATCTCCGGTGCGTTTCAAGACCACTCCGTGCGGGCTAAAATCGACACTGGCTTGCATTTCGTCGATGAGCTTACTGTATTTTGCAGTCTGCTCTGGCGTCCACATCTCGAATTTTCGCCGAAATTTCTTCTCAGGTTGGTCTTCCAGAATCAGGCCGAGCTTTTCCTGGGTCAGACGTATTGCTCTAGCACTACGTGGTACATCAACATCCCCATCGATGACAGTGTCAGGGACGTAGTCGGCGTTGGTTGTCGGAATGCGAAGTCGCTCTCGGTTGTAGAATGGCAGGCCGTCATGCCATATCCCAGAGATCCAGGCATCTCGCAGCGAGCCGAAGTCTTCGTCCGTGACCTGTAGTGCAAGCCTCTTGTCCAAGCGAAACGGCGTGATTAACGAAATGCGATGGACATTGTTCATTGCATTGGTCCACAGCTGCCACCATTGTTCGTCTCTCGAAGAGCCAACGCGCTCTTTGATCGCCTGTTCCATTGCCTGATGCAACAACGGCATGATGCAAGGTGGCCACGTCCATTTGGCAGAGTTGAATGCCCATGGAGTCAGAGCGATGTTCTGCTGGTGATGATAGTAAACCTTTCCATCGACGAGAATGAATGGAAAGATCGCCTCCAGCGTGGCAAGCTTTGGATGTCGAGGCAAAAGCTTCTTTGGAAGATTGAAGGTATCATCGTATTCCGCTTCTGACACCCGGCGAATGCCATCATAGATATCGCGCCATTCACCTATATTGGCATTGACACCATACTTCTGGAGCTCCGCAAGCATAGCGTGAATGTCGAGTTGCTGACCACCGCTTGACAGCTCTTTTGTCGCAGCTCTCGATATAGCTCTGGAGATCGGTGCTTTCGGACTGTTGAAGAGTTCCAATCCGTCTGCGTGGAATACTGCATTTGACGGCCATGTCACAGATTGTGTCTTGTTCTTTTGTTGTATGGCATCATGAAGCTCCTGAGCGTGCTTTGCAGGGTCGTACGGAGGAGGGTCGCAGCGTCCGCACACCCACTGACCATCTGCAGTCTCTACCATATCCTCTTGGCGAAGTACGATGAAGCACAACTTACAGCAGGTACATCGACGTTTCTCGTCCGAGGCCGACCTACTGTTAGTCTGGCCTTGCAACATTTCTTCGCGGGAAAACATCCCCTTCTCCACTTTGACCGCATTGAAAATCATCGACTGCCATATATTCAAAGGATCGCGTTGTTCGGCAAGATCGAGGTGGACTTGATCGATCACGAATCCAGCCGCGAGCTTTTCGTTGAAGGTGAAGTTTGCAGGAGGCAAAGCGGCAGAAATGCGATTTCGCAGTGCCTGAGTCGGTTCGATTCGCATACTCACTCTGCCTTCTGCCGCGTCTGAGGTAGTGATCTTCACGGGCTTGCTGTGGTCAAAAGGCCCACCAGTACCCTGTGAAGTACCCGATCTAACGACGACACGATCCGAGTATGGACGGAGAGCTTCGCGGACCTTGATGTTGAGTTGCTCAAAAGTGCCAATGTGGCCGACAACCTGACGCAACAGCTCCTGTACGACCTTCGTGACATCCAGCCTCTGCTCCTCTGTCAGACCAATCCAGCAAGCATGCGAAGCGGCAGGTGCTTGATACCAGTCGAGGTCAGGCGCTGTCAGTTTCTTCTGGATTTCATCGTGCTTCAAATTATCCACAGTGATGTTGATATCAGAGGTTTCATCGACTGTCTGACCAATACTGAGCAGTGGAACTCTGAGCTTGAGAGCAGTGGGCGAAGGCGTTTGTTTTCCCTTGCGCTGACGTTGATCTTGCCACAGTTCTGGCACGATATTGAACCACAAAGCCTTTTGCGGACGAAAGCTTTCGTGCAGCTGGTCGAAGCTGAAATCAGTCCAGGTTTGCAGAGCAATGAACTCTACCATCCGTCTGGCGAAGCAGACTTGGCCATGGTTCAATTTGAACCTGTCCCACTTTTCCAATTGCAACGGAACCGGGATTCTGTTGAGAAGATCGCAGCAAATCGTAGCAAGTTGCTCCGCATGTTGTCGTGTAGGACAAATGTTGAAGTCCAGAATGCCGTGATCAGCTGTGTCATCCGGGCTCTGGCCAGAATAGGTATACAAGGTCAGTGGACCCTGTTCGCGATTCTGGTCCGTCACTCGAATTCGCCAACCATCAACAACCTCAGCGGCGCCGGGACCAAGTTGACGATTTATTCGCGTCTGTTCGATCTCGTAGATGAAGTGTCTGTTATCGCAAGGAGGTGCATTTCTTAGAGGTATGACGTCTTCCGACATCTTTGCGAACGCCTGCCGGGGAGTAGTCACCTTTTCGGGTGTGTATGCGTAGATCGATGTCACCTTGGGATTATTTTCGGCCACAAAAGCGAGCCAGTCAGTGACGAGGGGGTGATCTTGGAGCCCTGCAGGTACTGGATCCAAGACCACGTCAACCTCCTGTACGAGATCCGCGTTCATAGCTCTTGGAGTGTCGGTAGAGATTCCCGACACAGCACCACGATCTTTCCTTCCTCTCTTGGCACCTCGGCCGCGGCCGCGGCCTCTTCTTCTCCCTCGAGCCTCTCCATCTGCTCCGCCATTCAATCGCGGAGTTCCAATGCCATCGTAGATCTGCTCAGTGTCTCGATCTGCGAGAATCGCGCGCTCTGTCGATTTTCTCAATGGAAGATGTACTGGCGACCTTGAGAAGCGATAGTAACGCACCCGGTGGTGGTCACGAGCCACAGCCCGCTCTGAGATGTCGAGGTACAGGCGAGCGGGCTTGATGATTGCGCTTCGAGGGTCTGCTCGCTTGAAGGCAGTGCTTAGATGAAGTATCCGCGCAGTTTCGTCTCGCTTGCTGACTTTGACGTCTCGGAGGTACTGCCTATGCTCGCGGCGCTCCCGAGCTGTAGATCTCTCGGGAGTTGTTGAGCCGGTCGCGCTGTACATAGTTCTGCTTCGCGATGGGAGAGAGGCGAGTGGGCAAGCTCCTTCTGCAAATTGCAGAGCGTCCATGTTCGAGCTCAAAAGAGGCACCGGAGCTTTGAGGTCATGGCCAAGTGACAATAGTACCAAGATTTGGCCGCCACTGCCATTCAGGCTGAAGCTTCTACTCTCCAGGAGAAGACAGGAGCGTAGAACTGTCGAGAATAGACGTGGAAAAGTCGGGACAGACTTGTTGAAAGCAAGCCCGCATATCGCGCGAGACACGCGTGGAAGGTAGTGCCAAGACGTGCGTTTGGTTCCCCTATGTAAGCTCCCGCGTGGCCAATCTTCCCTCTCTCTCTCTTCACGCACGTTGCACCTACCAGCAAGAGGTTACAGCGTCGACCGACAACCCTCGTATCGAAGACGCTATAATGAACGATTACGCGCAGGGATACCAACTGGCAGTGCGCCATTTCGAAAGCAAAGATTTCATCAATGCAGTCAAGCTGGCTAAATACAACCTGACCGACCTCCACGTGCCGCGGTATTGGCAGATTAAGAACTGCATCCTTGTCGCGTACGGGACGGACGATTGGTATGAAGCAGAGGTATGTCTTTTGCGATACTGACAATGCCGAGTCACTTTCCTGTGCGGGTGATTGGAGACACTCTTGACTCGACTTCTGGCTCAACTACATATCTCTGACGGTCTCAGGAATATCGTGAGGCTGGAGAGAAGACATATAGTCTGTACGATAAGGCTACCGATGCTTCAAACCGTATCGGACATGATGCCTTGACCAGCGTTCGTGCAAGCCTCGACCAACTGGCCAGGCAGCAGAGAATTCTTAAGCCGAAAGATGAAGACGACGATCTCGAGTTCGAAGACGAGGAAGGCGAGGAAGGCGAGGAAGATGGAGAAGAGGAGGACGGCGTGAACATCGGGGATGACGGCGAAGATGTCGTGGACGAGGAGGAAATGATCCATATTGAGGACATCCAGGAGAGGCGTCGTAGGATTCTGGCCAGCCCCGATATTTACGCCATGGCGTATTTGGAGAGAAGCCTTCAGCTCGATCCAAACTACAGCGCTGTGCAAGACGAGCGAAAATCCGCAGACGCTCCGCTGGAAAAGAAGGACGAGATAAATGCGAGCGATGGTGGTGAGGCCTCTACGAAGGAAGGTGAGAGTTCCGTGAAGTCCGAAACCGACGCCAAGACTCAACCCCAAGAAAGCAAGATTACGACAACAGTCCGCAAGCTGTTCGATACATTGGACAGCAAATTGACAATTCGCACGCGCAATCAAGGATGATAGCGTGGGTATGACCGGATCCAGATGCACAGCACACCGAGGCGGAAAGTGGCAAAGGCGTTTGCTGGCAGTGCTGCAGGAAGAAATGGAAGGAAAGTCTGCAAAGCAGCAAAGTGCAAGCAATTCATGGACCTGATGATTTGGCAGCGCTTTCAGTGCAATCGCGTCGGATAAGCATGCATATAATCCAGTTCTCTCTTTACTATGACTTTACATGGTTCTCAGCTTCAGCTAGCCTACAGGAATGACAGCTCACTCGATCTTTGGTTTCGCGAAGCCTTCGATGCCAGCCAGTCCAGGGGTCGCAGATTCCATAATTAAGTACGATCGTGCCTTGCAAAAGTTTTGTATGAGATGGGAAGTCTCGATCTGCCAAAAGCACGAACAACACGAAGTGATGAACTTTTGACTCGTGTATGGTGGCTAAGGGGGTAAGTCTGTTTGGAGCCGTGTAGGCGACTTGTTGACACAGTTGTCGGCAATTGTTAGCATACCAAAGGAAGCAAGGTTGGTCGAGCGGTGTTTCAGATGTGATTGGAATTCGCTGAAAGCAGCGTCGGCGGAGAAAAGTCCAGGTCAGAACACTGAGAAGGCTGTGGCAGACATGACGGAAGCATCAAATCCTGAGCTGAAAGCTGTGAAAATTGATTGCTCGAGGTCCCATTCTCTACTTCTCATGAAAGCTTGCCTTTTGAGTACCCTAGTTTCGGGAGTAAATGCTTGATGTGGTGTATTCTCGAGGTAACACGGACTTGAATCGTGGCAAGTTGTGTTCTTTTGTGGCCTATCGAAGCTGGAGAAGTTGCTTGCCTTGAAATGAGTGCTCTTGTGAAGATTTGATTATTGACGATGAGCGCACACAGGCCAATTGAAACTACATTCCAGAACGCTAGAACAATCACCCCAAGACTTGGTGACGAAACCCTCGGAAGATTGAAATTTTGAAAACATCACCATACTGTCATCTTTCGTATGCGAATCGTTTCAAGCACAACAGTACATACATGAACATACAGCGTGGCCTTTTGAAACTCTGCATTTGCGAAGGAAGATGGAGTGTAGACCCATGCTTGATCAACCAGGCTTAGCATGAAAGACTTCCAGTAGGAAGAGCCGAGCACAAGCGATCAATGCTTGCACGATTGTACGCTGTCCGACAAATATCGTGCACGTTCGCCCTATCCCACTCTCAACTCTCAAATATGGCCGTCATCCGCTTCCCTGGCTTCCCCTTCTGACTCAGCTATGTCATTCTCCTCGCTGGTATCATTATCCTCAGCCTGTGCGATACTGCCCACGGACCTACTGGACAGATCTGACGCAGTCTCGACTGTCAGTGGATGAACTTCGTCGTCCAATGTCTGCGAGTCTGTAGTGGCGTGAACGTGATCGATGGTGCTACTTTGTGCGCCCGAAGCAAGAGCGAGAAAGGGTGTATCTGTGGAAGGAGCGGTCAGTAAAGCCATTTGGAGCAGAGGAATGTAGTCATGTGTAGACTTGCTGTGAGTCTCGGGCAAAGTGAAGCGTGTGCGACACATGGGACAGCTCATATCCCGACAGAACCAGGCGCTAATGCATTGCCTGTGGAAACGGTGTCTACATGGAAGTATCACAACCTCGAGCTCTCTGTCATCATAGCAAATGAGACATTCGATGGAGTCTCGACAGGCCGGAAACAGATCTGGAGGAAGCATTGGTGGCACTGCAATAGTGACAGCAGTATCTGGTAACGGTGGTGAAGGGTCCCATCCAGTGTGAAGGCCGATAGCCATTGATGCTTCTGGGACAGCATAACCTGGCTGTCGGCCAACGGCGACACGAAGCGGATGAACAGAGCGATGATGGAGAGAGAAATTCGGAAATAGGTTCGCCATTCGAGGCAGAGAGCGATCTTGGGACGCAGGCATGGCAGCGGCGTACGAATCATCCCTGTCGCTGTGGTTGTCGCCGTCGCCATGATTCTCTGCACTGTTCAAGACCTGCCTCAAATCTTCGCGCGGAGTGATCGGAAGCGATGGGGACCAGTTTGTGACAACTCCTTTAAAGTGATCAGCCATTGCATTGAGCAGAATATCAAAGCTCCGCATTACCAGAAGACTGGGGAGCACGAGTTTGCTGATAGACCTTTTGATAGGTCTCGTATTCGATACTAGTAATGCGGCTATGGCTGACATTATCCCTGTTTTCACTGCCCTCCATGTTGTTTCCATCGTTGCACGCCATGACCTCACGATTGGCGAATGTGTCTGGACGCAGAGCAAAATCGCAAAATTCGAGCTGGAGTGAGCGAGAAATGAAACGGAGCACGTGTGGACAAACATTACACCGCTCGCTTCCGCTCGGAGCAATAATGCTGGTGCGTGTGGCATGCTGCATGTCGCTCGCGGGATGATGCATGGTAGCCCGTGGGCGTTGAATTCATTTGATTGAAGAGGATATTCGATATCTCACTTGCAAACTCTCCAAGGTACGTTGTAGCCTGGGCAGTGTCTGGATGGACTTGGAGCGCTCGGAATGGTAAGCGTCTGCGAGCTCGCAACAGAAATCGGTTGCCGGTCGTGGGGGTGCGGATACGTACATATGCGTACCATCAATCGACATGACGAGTCTCGTCTCGTAAGTATGGTCTTCGAATCGCAGCAGCTAGTAAGACAGAATACCTGCAGAAGTTTTGCTCGCCGTTGAACTCGAACAAGACGATAGCTGCATGATTTGAATATCGTGCTTGGAAGAATGTCAAGGGGTTTTACACTCTTGAGCGCTGCAAACCCAAGTGCATGACTTTTCCGTCGTGTCGTAAGCCAGAGGAGGCATCACGGACAACGACGTGCGTCCTAAGTGCGATGCTGCTGCATGGTATATGCACGGTGCCAATAGCGGACTCATCTCCGAGGTCAGATGGAGTTCGAGCTGCGAAGGTTGATCTGCGAGATCCTGAGGATGCCGAAAATGGTGGAGCGACATTGCAGGCAGGAGTAGTGAGAGTCCACTGAAAGAGTGAGAAGCCACCTTAAGCCGCGAAGAACGATAGGTTTGGGATGTCAAGGTGAGAAAGGCTTGGCGCGAGCCTTGCGTTCACAATCCAAAGCTCAACCTAGAACATGAGATGTCAGCTTGAAAGGGGGTCATGCTCGTAGATTGTGATTATTGAGCACATTTAGAAAAGATTCTGCAAGCTTTCTGCTCTGTTCATGCACAATTACCGAGCATTACCAAGAATGGCCCGAAGGGTCGGGAGCTCATCTAGGAGCCTTACAGGTAGTTTGCAACCCGTGCAGGACTAAGAGGAAGTTCGTATCAAGTGCTAGTCACCTGAATAGTCAGTGGACTTGAAAAGCTCCCAAGCAGGTCATGCCGAGAAGGAGATTGCAAAACTTCGGGCAGACCTTTGCAGCTGTGCACAAAAGCTTCCGAGCATGCCGTGGGTTCGAAACTGGCTTGGCGCTGGCAGAATCTTTGCATTGAATCTTTTGAAAGCCAAAATGACAACGCAAGCCATTGTGTTGTTCCTGCGAAAGAGCAAAAAATTGGTTGCATCTCTTTGTTTGCATGTGTCATCCTTAGTGCAGGCTGGAAATTATATTAGTTAAAGGTCAGAACATTTGGTTGTGGTAGATACTCACGGCCATGCTCTGTGGCAAGGTTAGTAAAGCTCATCACATATTGATTTTGAGATGCTTACAATCCTAGTCAACTGTTAGTGAGAGCTCAAAGATTTCGAATGACGATTTGCTTACTTCTCTGTATTGTTTCTAGTAATGTGTTAGATTAAATCGATGGAGCGGAGTTCAGAGAACATCGGCTTACCAAATTGACCACTGAGAATTGTTAGCTGGAACGCCTGAGCCATTGAAGCGGAGCGCACGTACAATGCCCGAAGGCAACAAGCAGAAATTTCAGATGGCTTATAACCCCTCAGCAGCGGGCCGTTCCATTCCCGGACGACAGCGAGGTCCCAGAAGTCGACAACGACCTTCTCTGGTGTTTCCATGCTCTTCCATGATGATCATGATCCATAACATGAGGATCCTGGATCTGTCGACGACGTCGTGATGGCTTGCGTTCGAGATTCGATCCAGGGGCCAGGACTCAGGGGCGGCGATGACTTCAATCCGATGACAACATCACCATGGACGACATAGTCGACACAGGCATTGATGGAAAAACATCTTCTGCGGTCCATGCATGTTCAGCCTTGGATCATGAGCTCCTGCTGCGGTTGTGGTTCATTCCAGCCTAGGGAAGAGTCGGCAGAGATTCGAGACACCATTTGGACGTCGACCAGCATGACAACACGGCACCTTGACAAGGACACAACAGTCCGCCTCATGAACAGCATTTCAGCATGTCTTCCTGCCGGAGGGCAGGCGTAGACAGTGTCGAAGCGTTCGTGGAGGTTGGGACGTTCTACAGCACGAATACAGTTCAGCGTTGATGCACATTATTATTGGTCTGATCTACAGTTTAGCCTTACCTTGTGCTTGAATTGAATCACGATGGGCATTGAATAGCCGTCGTGTTGAGTGTTATGTTCATTGACACAGTTGCGTGAAAGATGACTCCAAATCGAAAGTGCGACGAGAGCGTGACGTGGACCCCGCACCTGCCTTCCATTCACCAAGACTTGACACCACTCGTTAAGAACATCATTTCACGAACATAGCTAGACTGTAGCATGCGGTCTCTCTCATAACCCAGACAGTAAACGCCATCGCCATCGTAAAGTACCATCCAAACCCGCTATCACAAACGCCAGTCATCACGCAGACATAATCAAGCATCTTCCCACACAATGATCTCGCCTTTCACATCTCCCTTTCCGTCCACAACAGGCATGTCGACAACTTCCTCCTTCTTCTCGACCGACGTAGCGAAGAGATCCTTCAGTTCCATTCCCAGCCCCTTCGGCTTGTCGACCTCCCCATCGCTGATGACATGAGAGTCCTTGGTCAAGCCCTCAGGAATGAACGGCTCGGTCTCGAGATCGCTCAGCGGTGACCGAGCACCATCATCCATCTCATCCACCACGATCTTCTTCCTCACGAGATCCGTCTTCTTGATCTGACGTGGAGCGACACCCTCAACCGGCGATCGCGAAGCAGTCGGAGCATCATAATCCTCAGGAGGAGTGTTCTCCTTCCCACGATCATCCTTCTGCTTCACCGCACCCTCGTCATCCGAGCTGAGGTCGAGCGTCAACGTGCTGTGCTCCATAAGATTCGCCGCTTCCTCCTCGGCCGTGTCCTCGTAGATGTCGAAGAACCAGTTCTTAGGCATGCTCTCCTGGATTGTAGCACCAGCACCCTTGGTCACAGCAGGAGCGGAAGAAGTACCGCTCAACGCAGCGTCAAGACTGAACGGCAGAGTAGAACCACCACGAGACGCGAATGAAGGTGGGTCGATGCGCGAGAACGGAGCAGACACACGTCGATTCTGTTTCAATCCTGCAATCTTCCGCTTTGGAGAGCGTCCAGCTGGAGCAGTCAATGGCGTGCGTGGTGACGAGATATTGGCCCTAACAGGTGTCGACATGCGTGATGGGAATGCAGACGGTGGCGGCATCGACTTAGCAGAAGTCAGACTAAAGGTAAACGGCTTTGCAGCATCGCTCTTGGTCTTCTTTGGCGGAGAATCAAACATTGCCGGGTCGACATTTTCGCTGTCGAAATCGTCGAATGTGGAAGGTTCGAAAGAACGCTTGTTTGTGCTGGGCTTGGTGATGCTGATTTTGCCATTGAGATCTGTAGAGGATGATTTCTGTGCGAGCACGCCTTTGATACTGGTAAGTCATATGTCTTCTCAACCTTCATCACGTCTTGCCTACCATTCTGGCGATTCTTAGCACTGGCGAGATGCTGAAGACGCGGGTTGTCCAATGGCGCGAACGGCACTCTCGCCATCGGAACGTGAGCAGTCATGGTAAAAGGTCGGATTCTCGTGACGTGAAGTCTCAGACGCGTACAATGGCGGCTTCAACCCCTAGTCTAGTATGCTCGAGCGAGCCTGGAGTAGATCCGGCACGATCTCCAGCTACTATCCTCTTCACGTGTTTGTGTTTTGTTGATATGTCGAAAATGGGATGTTGTTGCAGTAAATGAGCGTGGTGTTGGTGACTTGGACTTGAAAGATGGAGTCGAACACGTCCAAACGAGTTCGAGTCTTGCTCAGCAGGTTGGCGGCGAGGGGCTAGTTCTGCAAGGCGCGCTTCAGTACGTGTTGAATTCGTGAAGTGAGGGAACGAGAAGTACCAATCATTTCAGCCCGCGCTCGAGCTTCGACTCCACATCTGTCGAATAGGGCAACGCCAACGCCGGCACGCCGCCTTTGACCAGGATATCGGCAGCGCGAATGATGCAAATCTGCACTTCGAATGGTTGGCGATTGCACGACAGTAGGCGTTCACGCAAGGCATTGGGTGTCAGAAAGAGAGAGTGGCTGTAGAGTTACATATGAGATCACGAAACTCTCGATCCAAATGCAATAGAGCAAACGAAGCGCGTTGTCGGTTTCGCCTATCTTTGGACTTCCGTTCTCTGGTAAAGGCCCTTGCTATCTACCACGTACTTGTAGGACTCCAATGCTCTCTAATCCATGCCTGAGAGATCGGGTTCACCCAGCGCCTGCACCACACTACCCTTCCCTCTTTAGGGTCCATAACACATGCAAAGTGCGTTTCCTCGTTAGTCGTGGGGTACATCTGGACCAGTCTCACAATATGCTCGACATCAAGCAGTCTCGACGAATCGTCGCCCTCCACTGATGCCGATCGATGCCGCTTTGCTGCGAGCTCTTTCATCAAGTTGTAATTATCTCCAGCACACTTCCTTCGATCCTGCGCTTCATCCAGAATCTCTTGCAAAGCTCCTACATATTGAGATGTCTGCTCTCGTGAAGTACTGTTAGCTGACTCTGCTTCCAGATCGTTGTTGGTGATGACAATCATCTGATTGCTTGATCTGACCACTGCAGTCCTGTAGTCCTTCTCGAATACTGTCGTCTCCTGCCCGTTGCTAAAGCACAAATAGCACGCAGTTGTCTTCAGAGGTTTTTTGCCACTACACTTGACCTCCTCGACAATCTCGGCATATTTCGGCGAGCTCCAAGGTACTTCCTTCTCTTTCTCTTTGGTATACTGCTTCGTTGACTTCGGCAACAGGAACCGTCTCAGCTCGCTGGAAATGCTCCGCCTTCGACCAAGCAGGACCATTGCCAGATGCCAATAGTATTTGACGTCGGCAGCCCACTTTCCCTTCTCCAATCGATTGGGCCGGAAGTTCAGACTCATGCTGAGGTCCTTCTTGACACCGGTCAGCACACCCACATACCCAGCATATGTCAGGCTTGATGCCACGACTGGTCCACCATCCTGCGTGACGAAATCAAGTTGAACGACAATTTTCCTCAAAGATGGCATGCCCCAATCTAGGGTCCGAAAGTGTAGCATCTTGACACCCGTATCGCCATCTCCTATTGCAGCACCACCCGAGCTGCAGCCCATGAATAGGTCAAGTAGCACATTGAAGCACACCAGCAAATACATAGCTACTCCTGTTGCCTTGCTGATACCCTTCAGCTCTTTATTCTCCTCCGAATCGTAGACTCCTCGCAAGAGCAGGCGACAAGCGCGATGTAACCATTTTAAAGGCACCACTTGTAGCATACCACCCACAACCTCATCGAAAAGCGACGTGAGATCGCTAATCTCCTGCCTGAAAGCTGCGCAGACTTCCAGATATCGTTGCTCAGGAGGTAAAGACAGATCGATTACGAATCGCGGCGGAATGTCCGGATACCTGTTTCGCAATGAGGATTTCGAGTTCTTTTTCGACGCCGTTGATCGCCTCTGTTGAACAGTTTCGTCGATCTGGTCTTCGCTTGCAATTGCATGATGGGGTTCTGCGCTCGTGGCAATAGCTTCTCGGATCGTCTGTGCTCGCGTTGTGGGTGGCATTTCTAAAGCTGAGAAGGAAAGTTATTGGAAGGAGGAAAGTTAGGATACTTATTCGTTACGGCTGCCTGGTTGGCGACTTGCGGGTGACTTGGTCAATCAGTCGTGGTCATACTACTCTCGTGCTCTATATTCGTGGTATTTGCTAGCTATGCGTAGCGCAGTGTATGACTCCAATGCAATGCGATGCACTCAATGTAGTGATGCAGCAGCGCAAATTGAGATGCGTTGTTCACGCATCACATCGCATCCCTGCAAGCTGTAATTTCTTGGCAGGGATAGCTTCCTCGGCGGGAGAGTGCTTACTCCTGCTTTTCTCATGTGCACTCACTGCTCGACGTGTCACTATTCCCAATAATGATCAGAGCGACAGGCATCAACGAAGCAGGCTTTAGGTAGGTGCATGCCGCACTATTGTTGGGTCGTGTCAACGAAGGCGAAGATCAGACGAGCTGCCGGGGAAGCGAGATTGTTCGACCTTTACATCCTGACAACCACCAAGCTGTAAAATGGCAACACTCCTGGCTATTCGACTCTTCCCAACAGATCTTCCTCAATCTGTACGCTTCGGCCAGAGTAGATGACTGGGTCAGATGAAGCCGTCAGACTTATGAAGGCTGCCGAATCTACCGTTCTCTCAGCGAATGTACCTGCTTGTTGGCCGCTGAATAAAACACAACTGCCAGGTCGCGATATTGGGGCCGAAGCCAGTCGTCTTCAAACCGCAAGACAAGGTCCACTTACTCGACTTCAAACTTCGGAGTTCCGCACTCGATTGGCAATGGTACGACATTGGCGGGCTCGTCGAAGGGACGTATATTGTTAAAGTCTGGACGCCTTTCGAAACCACATCCGCGCATGTGGAAGAGGATGTAGACACCAGTCCACCAGGTATGTTATCGCTGTTTCCCATCCAACTCACTTTTGCTACTTTGAGAAAAGTTTCTTATCGCGCAGTCGGCAACTGAGCAACATACGGTGCATGGCCCACTGAGATGGCACGTTGTCATTTCACTTTTGTAGAATGGTCTTCATCAATACAGCAAACGACATGCGCAAAGTGCAAACATGGCAGACACTTTTCAGATATCCCCACCTCTGTCACAAGGCGTCGGCTATGGAATTGTTATTGGAGTCGGAGCGGCATTCGCGATCATCATGTCTGCAATATCTTGGTACTTGTCTCGATACATGGATGAGGTGCAGGACACCGAGATGTTCATGACTGCGAAACACTCAGTCAAAGCTGGGCTTACCGCTTCTGCAGTCGTATCGTCTTGGACAATCCCAGCGACTTTACTAACGAGCACGAGCTTCGGATACAGCTATGGTGTTTCTGGAGCATTCTGGGCAAGTAACAACGTCTGCGCGTCACCGGCAAAGTTGCTCACTGATGATGCATATAGTATGCAGCTGGTGCCACAATACAGATTCTCCTTTTCTCTGTGGTGGCAATAGAGCTGAAAGGACGAGCTCCCTATGCCCAGACATTCCTGCAAGTGATCAAGGCGCGATACGATACTGCCGCACACATCGTATTTACTGCTTATTCTTTCGTCTGCCAAATTATGAGCACTTGCAACCTGCTCATCGGTGCGTCCGCGGTCTTTAGCTCCATGACAGGCATCAATAGAGACGGCAGCTGCTTCTTGCTTCCGATCGGAGTTGTCATATACACGCTTGCCGGCGGCATCAAGGCCGCATTCATTACAGACTGGGTATCCACAACAGCAACGACTTGATCAAGATGAGTTTGCTAATTCACCGTACAGGTCCATACAGTCATCATTTATATCATCATGCTCATGTCAATCTTCATCGTGTACACTACATCTTCGGTCGCTGGCTCACCTGGCCGCATGCGGACCTTGCTCAAGGAAGCCGCGATTCGACATCCGGTGAGCGGCAATGCAAATGGAGAAAACCACACCATGCAGAGCGATGGAGGTGCCTATCTCGGCTTGGTACTTGTTGGTGCTGGATTTGCTGGTGCGATCGATTCGCACTTCTTTCAAAAAGCCATCGCGGCAGACCCGCGAAGCACGTCGAAAGGCTATCTCCTGGGCGGTCTGGCATGGTTCACTATCCCATTCGTGCTTGCCAGTACTTATGGCTTGGCTGCAGCTGCTATTGAACACCTTCCAGTATTCCCGACATACCCAAACCGAATGAACGCCTACGAGATCAGCAGTGGGCTGCCGATGCCTTACACAGCACTGGCACTTATGGGCACCGGCGGCGTGTTCGCGGTTGTGCTTATGTGTTTCATGGCCGTCACTTCTGCCATGTCATCTGAGACTGTAGCCACTACCGCGCTCTTGTCTTACAACGTCTACAAAGCATATTTCAAGCCTGATGTAACGGAGCATGAGCTGAAACGCTTCTCGGAGTTTGCAACTGTTGGCGCTGGCTTGCGGTCTCAACCATGCGGGCTTCTTCGTGGGATTCATCGTCACCGCAATTGGCATCTGGATCGATTCGGCTATCATCCCTATGGTATGCACAATCATGTGGAAAAAGCAATCCAAAGCAGCGGTCATTATTTCACCTCTAGTTGGCTCGGCTGCTGGTATGATTGCCTGGATGCTGAAAGCATACACTCAGTATGGCAAGATCAACATCACAACTTTGTAGGGCATTTTGCCTCTTGTGGCGGGCAATGTGATGGCCTTGACATGTCCAATAGTGGTGACGCCTCTAATAACTTTCATCAAGCCCGACAGTTACGACTGGAACGATCTGCACCTTAAGATCAGACCTCAGGAGGAGTCGCAGTATCGACCATCTGCACATGCACTCATCGAGACCAGCGACAGTCGAGCGAATGACACCTTGCTCCGCTCGCGCAACATCCCGCTAGGCGTGAGCGTATTCCTCACCCTCGCTCTCCTCATCTTATAGCCGATTCCAATGTACGCCACACACTACGTGTTCAGCAAAAGCTTCTTCACAGGGTGGATAGTGGTAGTCCTCCTTTTGGCGTTTTTCGCCGCCGGCACTATCACTTTGCTACCGATTTGGGAGGGGAGACACACGATCAAGGCAATTATGAAGCTGCTCTTGGAGAAGAGACACGCAGAAGACGTCGCCACCACGCCTACATTTGAAGAAGAAACCGAGCAGGTCTCAGAAATAGCGAAGGGGACACAATAGTGGTTCGCGCGAAATCTGTAGCTATGCTACCCGCGGGCAGGACTCCGGCCAGTACCACAGATCCTGAAACTGTATCATTCGATACGCAGCAGCTGGAGCTACTATCTACACGCCATACTCTGGTCAACTAGCTATCCCGATCTGTGTTGCGGTTCGAACTCCATTGCCCAGCCAAGCGTTATCCCATTCACCTTCAGGACTCTGGCTTTTATGGCTTCGGCGCTGGTTTTGGCCATGGTCGCGGGCCAAACGGCGGTCGAGGGTAAATCTCGACCAAGAGCCGATCATTGCGCTCTACTTCATGCAGCCGCACTGGAATCGTAGGCTCACTTGTTGTCATGAAGTACGCAAACCCGCCATCATAGAATCCATGATGCTCTTCTTCGTCTCCACCGCCACGTCCTTTGCCATGCTTGGATGGTCTTGGGCCATGACTTTCTCCCTTCCGCGTCGGCTGTGGCTTCTTGTGAGCTGGCTTCTTCTTGCGTCTGGCTTTGTTCTTCTGCGTCTCCTCCCAGGTCTTTTTGCGGCGCTTCTTCTCATCGTCATCGTCATCGTCATCAGACTTAGCGTCCTCCTGGGATGGCGATTCGGGATCGGAGTTACCCGCCTCAGAGCTATGCTCGTGTCCCCAGTCCCATCGTCATCAGGATCGAGAGGAGGAAGGTCTGATTCTTCGAGAGCTGGTTCACCGTAAGGTGATGCGGAACGAAATGGAGCCGGCTCGTCAAGTCGAGCGTAGTAGGCTCTAGGTCGGGGCCAAGGCTCTCCATACATCAATTTGGACCAATCCTGCAGGTCTCGCTTTCCTGTCAACCAAGCATAACCAAAGAAGACCAGACCGATGATCGCTTGCGCCGCGAAGATTTCCAAGGCTGGCATCGTGGAATGATACGCCGCTCAATGATGATACAGGAATCAACAATCCTCCCACTATCCGCTCATATTATGATAGTACCAGAAGATCAGAAGTAATGATGTTGCGTTGTCCAAAATTGGACATAGGTCTCAGATGATCCAACACATTGGTCACCACTGTGATCAATGCTTTTCAGTACGTTGAGGATACATAGCTCTCGCATCTATCGATCGTGATCGAGTGAAGATGAAGTCGAACATTACGTGTCGACAGTGAAGAAGTCTCGTTGCTAGGTCTTTCCGTACCGCTCCGCTGCTTATTCTCCCTTGCAAATTGGTCGGGACTGGCGCCGATCGCCCTCCACCCAATTTCTTAGTAAATCCAGCCATAGCAATCTGAATATATCATCAACTCTTTGAAGCCTCAAATCTCATGGTATAGACGTATTTGAGGTGTTGTTTTGTAGCCCCAATCGAGCTCTATACAGCGCGCCTATCGTCGTCGAAATCGACCGTGTATCGCACTGGCGCTGCCCTCCGGCGCATATCATCGACTATGGCGCCTCTTACGACCCAGGATTGCAATACCATAGAACACCTCTTGAGGAAGGGTTGGGCGGGCCCCAAAGTGGTAGAATTGTTGGTCGGACAGGATAGAGGGTCGCGCACCTCAATTTGGAAGAAGATGAAGCGTTTCTACGAGCGAGGCACGGTCAGGCCAAAGAACGCAGGCAGACCGCGTGTGATACTGCCGCACATGCGTGACTTCGTGGTGGATAAGTTATTATCGCGGACGTCGTATTGGTGTGAGGAGGTTCAGTTGTTACTGCTGTATCGCTATGGCGAGAGGTTCTCGATCGCCACGATCTCGCGCCTTCTGAAGAGTGAGGACTTTACGCATAAGATGTTGTCTCGACACGCAGAACAGCGCGATCCGGTCGCGAGGTTGATGTATGAGGCGCGGATACAGAAGCTGTGGCCGTGGCAGTTGGTGTATTGTGACGAGACGTATGTCAGCGATAGGACCGCATTGAGGACTCGAGGATGGGCACCGAGAGGTCGGAAGGCGCGAGATATCAAGCATCTACACTATAGTCAGCGATACAGCCTCCTGCCGGCGTACGACGTCAATGGATGGCTTCCGGAGCCTCTCATCAAACAAGGCAGTGTGAAGACTGCTGACTTCGTGCTGTGGATCAAGAGTCGTGTCTTGCCTCGAATGGCGGCATATCCAGCGCCACGGTCGGTGTTGATAATGGATAACTGCAGTACACACAGCAAGAAGTACTTGGAAGAGATGTGTCAGCAGAAGGGTGTCCTTCTGCTATACTTGCCGCCGTATTCGCCTGACTACAATCCAATTGAGAAGACCTTCCATTTGTTCAAACACTGGGTTAGATTGCACTCGAATATGATGCCGAAGTATGGCGAGAAGCACTGGCAGCGGAAGTTTGAAGGTTTCCTACGGTTTGCAGTGCGTAAATGGGATAAAGGGTATGATCACATGGCAATCTTCCGCAGCTGTCATGTGCTGGATAAGCCATACCAGCACTCATGAACCACACAACACATCTCTGTATATACTTTTTAGATCATTCGAAAGCGGTGGATCGGCGCTACAATGTGATATAAAAATCATGTCGATACGACCATTGTGTGGCTATCACCTGCTCGCTCTTGTCACCACTGGAATGCTGGAGCTGCTGCCAAGCCATGTCTTCGAGCCCGTACGGAAAGCCGGAAAGCGCCGAGCTTGGTTTAGCGTTCCGCCCGATTCGGTGATGCTGCTCAGCACATTCTCTTCCACCAACACAATTAATTTAATTTTTTTCCCAATGAAGAAACTGGCCTATTTGGTGCATTTTGAAAAAAGAATCAAGTCAATCGGATATGTGGTTGTTATGTTGTGAAGTCGTTCATGAAATTTGCTCGAATTCGTGAAGTCGCTCGAGCTTCGAGCTAGAGCTGGAGGTCCGACATCCAGTCTGCAAGCCAGCTTTGTCAACACTGATCACATTACTGAACAACCACAACACCTTTTGAGCCCATCTTTTTTTTAAAATGTACCGACAGCATCGACTCGAAAGATGCCGCTCTTATTTATATAGAGAGAACGGTTGTTTGTGGTGTTCTGTGTATGTAAAGCCAAAGCAATTTTGCCGTCGGTATGGCCGAGAGTTTCGCCGACAATGCGGAGTGTCTTCCGGCTTGCCTCCAGCATCGCTTCCAAGCATCACCAACATCGATAGCATGGTCAGAATGCACCAGTTTCAACGCAAACAATTTATACTGCATATCCCATGTTAATCTACACTATCGAAAGATGCGCCGCCTGTATAGCCAGATTTTTTTTGATGGTTGTGGATGTTTGTATGCCAGCTCGAAGTGTTGAAGCCAGCTGGACCGCTATGTCGCTCACAACTCGTCGTCAGTCGTTGCATCAGCACACGCTTCTTCAGCGTCACTATCACTCAACTCGCCGACCATATTGTGCTCTACAGCACGTAGATATTGCTTCAAATCTGCCTTCATCTGATCCCTTAATCCATACTGTGGTATAGCCGCTTTATACTCACTATCATTGAGCTCAGCTCGTTTGATATTGGATAATGTCCAGCAGCCTGTTGTGAGTCCAATCTCGGCTTGATAGATAACGTCCGCTATGTCCGCATTCGCACGCCGCAGCCACTTGCAATATTCCTTCACTCGAGAGCGCTCCTTCAGTACTGCGGCAATGCTTACTGGCGGCGGTGAACTGCGCAGATTTGAAGGTTCTTGAGGGTGTTGATGGTACGCAAATGGCGACTGAATATGCTGTGGCATTGGATAACCGTACGGTGCGAGAAACGTAGGGTGAGGCATTGCCGGAGGTTGTTGTATTAGCGGAGCCGCTGGAGTCGGAGTTGATACTGGATCGCTATCAATAACGACAGTCTTCTTGGCCTTATTATTATCCTTCTTCTGGAAGCGTGTTACTTCCTTGTGTGCTGTCTTGATCTCGCGTACGAGTTTGCTAGGCAAGTCATGCTTCGTAGCCTTCTTTGCCTTGATCAATCGACCCCATTCTTCTATGTGAGAGCCTAGCATTATATAGTGGAAGCCGTCGTCGTCGATATAGCAACAAACGGCGTCGTACTTAGCGGCATTGGAACACTGTTTGTCGTTGCAAGTGAACATCTCTAGTGCCTTGTCGTAGATCGTAGAAACCTCAGCAATGTAGGCATCCTTAGTCTTATCATTAGCATTCTTGCGCTTCTTCTTATGCTTCTGATGCTTCTTGCGTTTGCGGTGACTTGATGATGGCGGAAGATCTTCATCTGAAGAGGTTATGCTAGTGATAGAAGTGTTGCTATCCGAGTCGCTCGAGATATCGTCCTTCCGCGGCTTCTTGTTCTTGTACTGCAGCTTGGCAGCCTCTGCTACTTCCGTAGGCGACAAAATAGGTCCAATAAAGGACTCTTTGACTTTCATATCAAGTGAACGTCCATCTTGAACATAGGAAAGGATTAATGGTGCAATACTATCTCTCCAATCGTCGGCAGTGCTGAAGTCAAGCGACAACTCTTGCTTAGTTGTAGCATGCTTAGAAGCAGTCAAACTAGCTGAACAGCCACTATGAACAGTGCTGTGTATCATAGGGTCTTGTACTGCACCCCAATGCGTCAGCTTGTTGCTAGAGCTTCGTAAGGCATTCTCGATGGTGGATAGGTCGCCAGTGTAGACGATTACTGTGTTGTGGAAGACGTGTCCACGATAGTCGCTTTGCCAAGTTGTGACGATATTCGGGGTTGGTACAGGCTTCGTGGGTCGACCCACGGCTTTGCGAGCAGTGCTGGCTAGAGTCTGCGATTGCTCAACACCACGTTGAGTATTTTCATCCTGGACACTTGGAGGTTGTAGCGCATCATCAATAGATACTTCCTGGTCATCGGTTTGTGTATTGGATGCATTGTGTTGTGTTGTTGTGACCATCTTTGCTTTGCGCTTCTGCGACGGCTTGGGCTTCGCAGCTTTGGCGGTATTCTTGGCGCTTGCCTTCCTCTTTGCCAGAGCTTCGGCGCTCTTGCCACGAGCCTTCCGTCCCTCGGTTGGCACTGTATTTGTATGGTTTTGGCCTATGTTTGGAGGGTTCTGCTGGGTTGAGGAGCTCTTCGAAGCAGTCTGGTTGCTCGCCGGGGGAGTAGCAGTCTGTATCGCATCCACAACACCCGATTTATGAGATCTAAGCTCCATCTCTTCTTCCGGCTCTTGCTCACTATATTGTATACCAAGTAGATCACTGACATATAGGTCTTCTGTGCTATACCGTCGCTGTCGCTGTCGTACGAATGCTGGTTGTGTCTCTGGAAATGCTGGGTTCTCGAAATAGTCTCCGTTGCGCTGCGCATCTGTAGATAGCGCCTGTTCTACTGGATCTTGTGTCTCTATATCATATATATCTCTACCGAGCGGCTGCAGTTGTGCTTGTGTCCATGGAGGTCGTGGTATTTGAGAGGAATCGGGTGTTCCAGCGGTATAGCTAGCTGTTCGTGCTGGCGAGCTTTCCACCACCACCGGTGAGGTGAATGGTGACGGAATTGGACGATTTGGAGTGCGCTGGGTTGCCTGCAATGAGGGCTCTTTAATGAGTGTTAGATCATCCATATAGGTGTTGTTGGCGCATTGTTATGGTGGAAACAGTGTATTTCGAGAATCTATAGAATTTACTAAAGATTGGTCAGGGTCCCTCGGCGGGCGTCCCGACCAATTTGCAACCTAGAATAACCCAATCACCCCGCCATCTTTATCTTTGTTTACTTTGGTGATCCGGACATCTTCGGCAAGGAACTATCGCTACGCAACGACCCAATGCACATGTAAAGCACAACTCGTCACACGCCCGCTGCATGCGACAATGCTCCATTGGCTGGCTGGCCAAAAGCCGCACGACAACAACAACCAAGACCCGGACGCGACAGGATATGTCGAACCGCCCGAAACGCCTGCGCCAGTCTTCGCCGTACGCGCCTTCAAGCATGCTATCTTTGGGACGCCGTCAACACAGCAGAGACAGCCGCGGCGACACTCCAACACCGAAAACAATGCGCGATCTACAAACAACACGCGCCCACGTATGATGCGACCGGAGGGCTCAAATGATGCCGCAGCACTGGGGAGAAACTACGAAGAAGCAGTCGCGTCGGAGCCACTTCCTTCTCCTACTAAGGGAATCTTGTTGACTCCAGGCACTGCCGGCGGCAAGCGCAAGACGGTGTCATTTGGCCTTCACGTCATGGACAACGAGGACAAGCGTCCACTGAAGAGTGGTCTGCCTGATGATTGTCCTGGCAAATTTCCGAGTCCTTGGACCAAATCCGATGGCGAGCATGTCGAGGAAGCAGCTGATAGGCCCAGAGGGCGCAGTAAGTTGACCGAGGCATTGGAGCAAGTACGCGACGAATCTACGAAGCGCAGAGTAAAACTGGGTGGCAGAGACAAGGCAAAAGAGGATACGGAGTTAACTCAAGATCTGGAAGATCCAAAGTCTGATGCTGGAAAGTACTGGAAGAAGGAATATGACATCTATCGGGAAAATACCACGCGCGAGGTTAAGAAGCTCGTGACGAAGCAGAAGTCTGCGAAGAACTATGCCCGAATGAAAGAGGACGAGAATATGGAGCTGAGAGACGAATTGCATCAGGAACGCAAAAAGGTCGATCGGCTCGAGAAGCGTTCTATAGAGCTGGAAAGGCAGCTCAGGGAATTTCAAGAGAAGCTTCGGTCATCACAACAACGCGAGAGGGACGCCAAAGATGAGCTCGATCGACTCAAACGAGGCTGGGGACCTACTGCCTCGACTTTCAGGCGAACCGACTTTTCTTCATTGAACGGGCAAAGCGAAAAACCTCAACCAGAGCAGAAGGATCTGAGGAGCACTTTCTCACGCCCTACACTCGTGCCGCCTCCAGTGCCAAGCAAGGCACCACTCGTGCCTGCGAAGGACAACACAAAAGATGCACCGAAGCCTGCGACCGCAGAAGGAACGTCTCGTGCAAGGGCAAGGCCTCGCGATATTGTCACAAAATTGGACGATACCTGGGCTCCTTCGTCGAGCCTCGATCCACCGAAGGCCGCTCCAGCACCTCCATCACCCAAGAGTAGTCGAGCTGTGACAAGCGGCACTGGTGCGACCCCTCTCCAATCGCTCAGCATTAACAGCGTGGCGGAGACGCGATCGCTGGCGTTATCGATGGGTATGCAACCGCCTTCGCCTCAGCGAGAGAAACCAGTGGACTCTCCCATGCGGCAATCGCCTAATCTATCGAAACCATTACCATCGTTGGACAAGCCATCTGTGCTTGAAGAAGCATCAAGTCAAGTGCCACCGTCCAGCCCATTTGACCCAAGTGCAGGCGCTCAGCAGACAAATGTCTCTCCCACAGAGTTGAAGTCTGCTCGGAAAGGTGCGAACAATGCCAAAGAGAACGTTTCGCCATCAAGGCTGAAGCCAAGAGAGGGACTGTCGCAGAAGCCTTCGGCCATATGGACAGGCATAGGCGGCGACATCGCTGAGCAAAACCGAGCCATCCAGAATAAGGAAGGCAAAACGTACAGCATTACCGCGTCGGAGAAAGCGAGGGCGAGGCTAGCTGCGAGAGGCAGAGACTGCTCATGAACCATCCCATTCCTTTATTAGAGATACCCCGATTTATCAGTGACTGTAGGTAGCGTACCAATTGTACAGAATCAACAATGCAATCCATCCTTAAGTCTAAGGCTCAAACACCCCCTTATCCATAAGCTTCTTAAAAGGTTTCACCTCCATCCTCACGATCTCTGTTCTCGTCTGCTCAAAATGCGTACACCCATATCTCAACAACTCGGCAAAGGTGCCTGGCTCAACATCTTTCCCCTCGTTCTCATCCCACAACGCACCAAGATGTTTACTTACAGTCAAATGTTTCCCATGCGTGATTTTCTGAATACTAGATTTCGACAGCAATCTCCAAACAAGGTTCTCCGCTTTCTTATACTCTTCACTTTCCGGATCAATATCCGTTCGTGTAGACAAAGTCTCATAAAAATCTTCTCCATTGAAACCAATCGTATTCTCCGCGCCCCAACATTCTTGTAAAGAGTCGAAACAAAATACACGTTTCTCCCAGTATGCGGCACAAGTCTCGCCATCCGCGGAGTTAGGTAATGGGATATTTAGCATTGTGAGGCGTAGGAAAGCCATGACTTGCGATATATATTCGAAAACTGTGACTGGATCGACTTTGAAATCCCAATGGAAATTCGATTGACGAGAATCTTCGAAGTTGAGGTTTGCGGCGAATGCGAGGAGGGGATCGGACATTATTCCTTCGTGGGATTTACGACCTTTCCAGAAATGTGTGAATAGGTCGTGCCAGGTTTTTATGAATGGGTCACCTTTTCGGGACATTACGAAGGAATTGGAGATTACCTGGTCGTACATGATTGGGACTGCGATCTTGTAGGGTGAGGCTGGGGAGGTGAGGTTGTTCCAGGCTATTTTGTCGAGGTGTCGGAAGAGGATGTTGCCTACGTCCATGAAGACTCCGCCGTGGTTGTAGAGGAGGGCACCGCGGAGAAAGTCGGCGGAGTGAGGGCCTATGTAGGGACCGGTCATTTCTCCGTCGACGAAGGATTGAGGTACTTGGTCTGGTTTGACGAAGTTGAGGGCGTAGTTTGGTGAGGAGGGGATGGCGTCTAGGACTCGGATTGTCCAGGGTTCGGCTGTGTCGCTGTGATCACCGCAGATTCGCACCCAGTCGTAGACGTTTCGTTGGCACCAGCCTGGCATTTTGTCGAGGCCTTTGTCCCAGAAAGCCCACATGTTTTTCTCGGTTGTAACTGGAGCATGTTGATTGAGGGTTGCGAGGATCTCTGAGTCTGTTCTGGTGTCTTTAGGTGTAATTGGCTTCAGTGCTGAAGCATATTCGGGAGGAATATCGAATTCTGGTTTAGAGATACTACCCATCGTGCTGCTTCTTTCTCGCTTTCCGCTCGTTGTCGAATCTGGAATTAATGTGTGCAAGTAAGATGCAGAATTGCAGGAGATTCGAGGTATTTAGAATTTGCGAGACTCGCAACAGGAGACGAACTTACTTATAAGACCTGTCGTATGGTCGATGCTCACGCATCTGATATCTTGCGAAGACAGCATTTGATCCGCGACGATCCTTAGTATATGGTTGAAGGAGTGCCGATTCCTGGAGATCCGCTCATGCTTCTAAAGCGGTTCAGCTGCCCCACAAGCGCTACAAGCTCCTGCGGATCCTTCTTGAGCCAGAAGCATCATTGGTTGTTCAGACTCTTCAGCCTGCTGTGAAGTACATGGGTTCTTTTACGGTAATTGAGGGCATCATTCTCATGCCAAAGCTCGATGTCATCTTGGTAGGTGCAATTCTTGCGTCCCTTACCCTCGCGAGAGCGTGAGCAGCTCAGCCTTCCATCCATACGTGATCATGGGTACAGTCTTTACAATGCAGCGATCGTATTATCAGCTCGGTGACGCCGCAAAACATTCTTGTCCTCCGTTCTTGCAGTCTCGAGATATCTCAATCGTCATTCGGCGACTTCGTTCGACATCGTGGAGTCGTGGGTCGCAATGTCTTGCAGATGCTTGAGTGAGGATGAGGAATGTCGAGAGACAGATACTGAGCTTACACACCATGCTCTTGTGGGCAAGAAAAATGTAAGACTGAAAATCAGAGAAGCAAGTTGCGATCCATGGGCCGCCTGAATGATGATGCTTGGCGTCAAGGTTGGGGCGCCAAGCCTATCCTCAATCTAGCTTCATCATCTTCCCTCAGAACGTACGAATTCTATACCATCTGAACAATATTACAGAGATGGTGTAGGGCAGACTTCAGAGACGTGGAAACATTTGGATTAGATCAGAACAGACTCTAAAATTCAGTTATCCTGAAACACATCCGGCAGTGGAGGCGTGAACAGCATCGGCGCAGGAGTTCCTGAACAACCCGACCACTCGGACCATCTATCATCATCATCATCCTCCTTCTCATTTCCAGACTCGGACTCCGATTCGGGTGCTAGATCAATGACTTCGACCTTCCTTGTGCCTGCTTGCAAAGAAATGCGATTATACACGCTAGGCGCCGGGAGGTCACTCATCTGATCAATATCGTGTGGACCGAGCGGGCTCACGCTATCCTTGCGAGCTTTGGTATCAGCCTCCGGTGGCCAGAAAAGTTGCTTGAATTGAGCTGCGGTGTACTTGAACTTGCGTTGACCAATCTTTTGCTGCATTTGCCTTCGCTTGGTTATGTCAAAGACCTTGGTCCAGTCCAGATCTTCGCCAGGCTTCGAGTACTTCGCAATGGCAGCCAAACTCTGCTGCCTTCGCAGGTCACCAGAATATCTAACGGGTCTTGCATTTCCGTTCATCGCCACAGGTTTAGTCCTTCCTCTGAGAACATCGGTCCTCTGGTTGATGGCAGAATTCTGCCCTTCCCGCACAGCCTCGACAGACCAGAAGAGTCGCCTGAATTCAGCTGCAGTGTGCTTTTGCTTTCGGCGTCCGATGAGGAGCTGCATATTCCTACGTTGTACGCGGTCTGCCACTTTCGTCCAATCGAGATCTTCGCCCGGCTTGGAATAATCAGAAATGTTCGCTAAGGTCCTCTCCAATGGCCATGCCTGCGAAGGTCTCTTCACGTGTAGTGGAGCCCGACTGACGGAAGGTATCGCCATTGAAGAAGAAGCTTTGTCCCTAGAGCCCTGCTTCGGCCGGAGCACACTGGTGACGTCCCGGTTTACCTCAAAGTACTGTTGTTTGGCAGCCCGAGGCTTCCTTTCTCGCAATTTCCTCGTTGTTATATTCGAAAGGCTTGTGCCTTTAGTACATGATCTCCTGGAGGCGGCATTGCGATCCTTCGTCCTACGCTGATTGATGATCACTTGCATACGCTTCCTTTCCATTGGATTCTGAACTTTGGTCCAGTCTAAATCTTCGCCCGGCATGGAGTACTTCTTGATATTGGCCAGACTTTGCTCAAGCGGCCAACGGCTTGAACGACTTGGAATACATATTGGCGTCGATTGGTTGTCAATACGCTGAGCGTGCCCTGAAACTTGGTCATCGTCATCATCGTCGATTTCTTGAAACCTGTCAGCAATAGCGACAAGGCGTTGGGAAGATGTGATAAATTTCATACCAATTACATGTCTTGCGGCTTTCTCGACGGAGGAAAGTTTATGCCTTTCCTTGTAATAGACGCCCTTAACACCATCTAGTGTGCGACCGGCTGGCACAATTATATCGTCCCAAGGTATAGAATGGGTGCATCCGTCCACGATCTGGACGAAGATATTGAGCTGGGTCACGAGACAGAAATGTTAGTCGCTGTCATTCGCGCGGTAATATATGATTGTCTTTACCTTCTCCGCATCAGTCCATCCACTATTACCAACCATGTTCCAATGGAGAGTTGATAAACATGAATGAAAGCTTGCAAAACGCGTCTGTGGCTGTGCTTCCGATCTCGCGAAGACGCGACGAGATAAGCTTTCTATTTTCCTTCTTCAGGGTTTCGGGTCTAACGGCTGTGAGAATGCGATGGGGCGAAGACTTCTGGTTCTAATAATGTTCGATCTCGGTGTATATCGTTCCTGGGCTATTTTGAGGCTTCAACTCTTTCCTATCTATGCACTTATCAAAAACAACTCCATCGCAATGCCCAAAGTCGTGATATCAAAATGCTGGTAAATTTCCCCGATTGAGCATCAGGACGAAACGATCTCTCTCTCTAAGCCTTCACGCAAGCCCAGTAAGCAGCCCAAGCAGTCGTCGCATTGCCGTTCCACTCTGGAAACTTGCTCTCATCGAAGCCGTTCTCTGCGGCCAGGGCATCGACACGCTTGCCGGGCTCGACAAGCTCGAAGCTCTCACAGCTGGAGATGATGTTTGGCATGATTGGAACAGGAGTCTGGTCTGGTGTGTAGTGGGTGCCGAAGTCTGGCTGGACTGGAGGAGTGTATTGGTACCAAGGAGTGTTGATGCAGACGGGTACATATGCCTGGAGGCCGAAGCAGGTCTGGCCAATAGATGGGTTCCACTTGTAGAATTGTGTGACTGTGAAGTTATTGAAAGACTTGGCAATGCTGAGGCAGGTATCCGAAGGCTGGACAGTGTAGAAGGCCGAGCAGTCGGATGGGCGAACGGTGCAGACCTTGAAGATGTTAGCAAGCTCCAGTAAGGTTGATACCGTCAACTTACGCATCCTGCTGAATTCGAGCAATAGTCGGTGCAGTTGTTCGCTTGCCGCGTCTCAAGCTCACCAGCGAAAGCGGCTGGCATAGCAAGTGGTGAGCAGACGGCAGAGGCCGCAAGGGCACCAAGTGTTAAGAGAGTGAACTGCATGATGATTGTTGGACTTGGTGTGGATGCAAGTAGAGACTGTGCAAGAGAGTGTTGGAATCTGATGAGATACTACCTTCTTGCACGTAGGCTCGTCTTCTGATATATGCTGCTCTCGCGTGGCATGCAGCGAGGGTTGAGCTATACTGTTGGTACGGCCACAACCATAGTTCTACGCTGCGTAGACGTTGGTCTGATCTCCATACAGGTTGGCTAACTGCCATCGGCTGGCAGATTTATTCAGCTGCAAGCAGCTACCTTGTTGCGACCCTAATACAAGGCTTGATACAATTCAACAATCCCACATACGAATCTCAGCGCTGGCATGGAACACTGCTTACCATAGGATTCGCCTTACTTGCTATATTCTACAACACCATTCTTGCTGGTCGACTGCCAGGACTCCAGGCTCGTGCAGTCGTGTTGCATGTCGGTGGCTGCATTGTCATTGCAGGGACGCTTTGGGGTACGGCGTCGGTGAGGCGAGCTAGCGATGTCATTCTCAAATTCGAAGACAATGGCGGATGGGGCAACACCGGCCTCTCCTCCATGATCGGACTCTTCTTCCCTTTTGGTCTCCTGGTCGGCTATGACTGCTCAGTCCATATCTGTAAGCGACAATTCAAATTCCAATTTACCCGAATTCTGACAAGACATACAACGGAGGAGACATTCGACGCATCACCAGTAATACCACGAGGCATCATGTGGGGCGCTCCGCTCAATGCTCTGCTGAATATCTTCATGGGAGTTGCCCTCATATTCTGTCTCGAAGATCCAACAGAGATGCTTGAAAGCACTGCCATTGAACCCTTCATTGGTTCGCTGTTCTACAAAGCAACCGGTAGCAAGGCTGGAACCAGTGTCATGGTCGCCATCATGATCATCCTCCTTTCCGTGAGCTGTGTGAGCCAGCTAACAGCAGCCTCTCGACAATTATGGTGGGTGAAAATGATGCTGGTATTCGCAATACCTCCCACTAAATGGAGCGCAGGGCATTTGCTCGTGATGGAGGTCTACCCGGATCTTCTTGGATCTCGAAGGTCCCACGGAAGTGGAACATTCCTGTACCGGCCATCATCGTCACCTTCACGATCACCTGCCTTCTATCGCTCATAAACATCGGATCAAGCGTGGCTCTAAACGCTTTCAACTCCTTCGCCTCGGTCTCGGTGCTCTTTAGCTATCTCGTTACGATCGGCTGCGTTATTAGCAGAAGGATTCTAGGACCAGAATTACCCCCACGGAGATGGTCGCTGGGCAAATGGGGAATGCTCGTCAACGTACTTTCACTTGTGTTCATCACACCGATCTTGTTCTTCGACTTCTGGCCCTGAGAGGATCCTGCCCCAAGCTTCTAAATCTTCGTCAAAAGTCTCCTTCCCGCCTCGCCGACCCAGCAGGTGCGAGAAAGGAGACGAGCAGCGTGGTATGTCTTGTCCCAGAGAGCGCAAAGCAGCGTCAAGCTTTTGAGTCCGAATATTTGACTAATATCACACGAGTAACACGCATATCATGTCACTGCCCTCATACGATTGAACTGGCCAGTGAAGAAGGCGAGAAGCATGGTGAAGCACCATGTCGCGGAGTGTAATGGACATGAAGTCCCGACTCAGGCCGTTTCATAGGCATAAATTGTCTCTTTGCTTCGGTCTGTAGCCGAGCTTTGAAATCGGACACAGGTTGTAGGGAGATTTGAAACTCAACAAATACCACTCTACGGTATGTGAGATTCGTTCTCTTCGGCGGGCTTTCTTCGTTCGTGGTGATTGTCGCAGAGTTCAGGACAAATCTAGCAGGTGCCAGAAATGAGCCGGACAGTGTAGTGTGCTTCCGTCTGCGCGAGAGTACGCCGTCTCAAGCTGCCAAATCAGCTCAAACGACTACCTTCAATGAATCCTGCTTCCAGACTCCAAGCCGACTCATCAGGTGGCAAAAGAGCCAAACAGCGTTGTATACTCAGATCTGCGTAGGTTTCAGCCCTCCTCGGAGCGAGCATTCGCGCGACATAGTGTATCATAACGCCTTGGCACACTCGCATCCTTCCATGTGCCGGACTGACTCGGCGGATACGAGGAGGGAAGCAAATCGCTCAGTATACATCCATCTAGGTGAGTGGCAATGGTTCCCAACTCCGAAAGCAGCTAAAAATGCTAAGGACTGCCCGACGACCGCTTGCTTCCAGCTGCTAGCTATGCCCTGTGCATACCAGAAGTAACACGACGAGACCAGTGTTCCCTGTCCTAGTTAGTGGCAGCCATGTCGGAGGTCAAAATCGGCTCGAAATGTCGATATCAACGTCCGTTGACCTCTTGCTTCTCAATATTAGGTATGCTCTGTCCGCTCCAGGAATGACGTGGGGAGCTCAGTACCACTTCAGAGGAGGAGTGGTTACCGTCCCAGTGGCTAATGTCGGCCTGAAAGTGCTGGTATGAGCAGGTCACGTTCGCTTGCCTCCACAATCGAGGCATGCTGGGCTGACATCAAAAGTGACACGAGGAGCTCGGTACCACTCGTTCGAGAGGGAAGACAGCGGTTCCCGATTCTGAGTTGCGCTCGGGAGTGTAGTTCTGGATGCTGTCGGCTCGTTCGCTTCGAATTCCGAGAAATGCTCTCTTGATACTAGAAGAGACACGAAGAGCTTAGCACCACCTAGAGAGAGAAAGCGGCAGACTGGCGATTGTAGTTGCTTCAAGTCGGCAACGCGAAGGGTGAGCAGCGACTTCTCTTCTTTCAGCCGCTCCTGCGTATCTCCTGATGATAACGGCTACATCACGACATCTATGCTGGCTGGAGATGGTGTTGATCTCGGTATGCCGTCGGTAAGAGCGCAAAGCTCTCTGTGAAGGCGTCTGGAGTCTGGTAGAAGGTTCCCAATCACGGAGTGCTGAAAGTCCAACATAAGCACAAACTGCTGAGATCAGTGTACCTCGTGCTCCTCGCCTCCAAACTTTTGGTATGCTGTGCGCACGCTAGAAGTGAGTTGAAGCGCTCAGTATCACTTCGAGAGGCAGAGCAAGAGAGATTTCGGACGCCAGAATTGGTTTCAACTATTAGCCTGGACATCAGCTCACACTCGCTGACTTTCGCTTTCCACGTGTGCCCTTGGCATATTTGAACAACTTCGATGAGCGTTGGGCCGCTGTGAGTAGAAGAGCGCGAGACGTCTCGGAGGTTGAATCCGGGAGCCTGAAAGCCTCCTTACGCTCGCCTGCTTTCGAATGTAATGCATCCCTTCTTCGTACCAGGAATGACGCGAATAGCACAGCACCATTCTCCGGAGAAGAGCGTCCGCCGTCTCAGAGGCCAGAGTCATAGACTTGCCAGACTCCTTACCCTGTCTTGCTTCCGAAGTCGAGACTTATCCTCCCTATACTGAAAGCTACGCGAAGGCCTTAGAATACGGCCAGCGGCAGGAATTTCAGCCGTCTCAGAAGCCAGAAGTGCAAATTCAAGGTCTTTTTACGCTCGGTCGATTCCAGGCTTTAAAACGTGGCCTTCTCATACTAAAAGTAACACGAAGGGCTTGGAACAAGGCAAATTGCGTGAGCGCCAGCCGCCTGGTCGAGACTGACTTGAAATGTTAGTCCCAACGCAGCCTTGTTCGAGGCTGCTTCCGGATCAGGGTCATCCTCTTCTCATACTAGAAGTGACCCGAAAAGCATGGCATATCGCTGTGAACACGAGCGCTGATCAACCTGGAGCCTCAAATCAGCCCAAATTAAGACCATGCATGTCTACTCGTGACCATTTGCTTCCAAGATCGAGGCATGCTCTCGAGAGACTAGATGTGACGCGGAGTGCCTGGGGCACTGCCATGTCCGCGAGTGTTGACTTCCATGATGCTGAGCACCATCTCTCCGACAACAATGATCTCCCAACTCACAGATTATGCTCCTTCATAACCACCGCTGCCTTCGAGTTCGCAGGCTGATTCCAAGCTCGTGGTAGTCCTGCTGGTGGAGGAGGGATCAGCCGAGATCAGGCTGGATGTGAACATGCCCGCCCACCCACAACCGCTCGCTTCTAAATCGAAGGCATACTCAACTGGTACTAGAAGCGACGCGAAGAGCTCGGTATAGAGTCAATTACGCGAAAGTTGACTCCATAAATCTCAAGATCAGCGCAAATCATGAGTACACCCGCCTACTCACGACTCACTGCTTCTAAATCTTAGATGTGCTCTGCTCGTACGAGAAACGACCCAACGAGCTCAGTATAGCGCCATATGCACGAGTGGCTATCACCCTGAAGCTCAAAATCAGCCTAAAATCAGCTCAGCATGCGATGATGCCCACCTTCTCACCAGCCCTTGCTGCCGAGATTCGGGTATGGTCTGCTTGTACGAAATGTGATGCGAAGGGCTCAGTACAGTGTCATCTGCGCGAGTGCAGCGTTCCATGAGACTAAAGATTAGCTCAAAATGTGAATGTGCCTAGCGATTCACGACCACCTACCTTCGGATCTTAGATATGCTCTGCTCGTACAAGAAGCGACGCGAACAGCTTAGACAATGCAATCTACGCGAGTTTTGACCACCCTGAAGCTCAAAATCGGTACAGAGTCGGCTTGAATCGTGGAAATGGCAGCCTGCTTCTGCAATTTGGGCATGCGCTGCTCACACTAGAAGTGACGCGAAGGGCTTAGTATTGCTTATTTGCGCGAGCGTCGACTGCCCTGTAGCCCGAGATCAGCTCAAAATGTGGACATGAGCGCCTACTCACCAGTGGTCACCTCCAAATTCTAGGTCTGCCATGCGTGCATCAGAAGCAACGCGAAGGGCTTAGTTTCAACTCCCCTGCGCGAGCATTGGTCGTTCTGCACGTCGAAATCAGCATAAATTCGGCGTAAAATGTGAAGATGCCGCCTACTCACGACCCACTGCTTCCAAATTGTAGGCACGCTCTGCTAATACGAGAAGCGACGCCAACGGCTTCGTACCACTGGGAAAGGAAGAGTGTTTGCTGGAAATCAACTCAGGGACAGCTCAAAATGTGGACATCCGCGCCTACTTACTGCCGTTTGCTTCCAACTTTTAGGTACGCTCTGATCGTACGAGATGCGACGCGAATGGCTTGAAACCACCAGGAGAGGCAGAGGGGGCTGCTTGAAATCATGCAGTTTTGGCGGGAATTGCCGTCCGCTCTTGCTATTTTACACCTATTTATACATTGGCGAGGGCTTTTCAACCACTAGTAGAACGCGCCGCGTCCTCCACGACCGCCACGCCATCCTCCACGTCCACCACGATCTCCTCCGCGACCTCCGCGCCATCCACCACGGCCGCCGCGACCACGATCTCCGCCTCCTCGGCTTGCCGCCAGCTCCTGGGCGCGCGCGACAGCGGCGTTGATGTCGCTCATTGCGGAGAGCGGGTCCGCTTGGAGCGGCGGGACGTCTGCGTAGCCGGTCGCGCTCTCACGGAACTTCCTCCGATTCTCCTTGGCCTTCTTGACGCCCTCCTCCGTGAAACCCCAGTAATTGCGCTGGTCGCGCTCTGGGTCCTTCCAGATCTTGTTGCCCATGGGGTCAATGTCTAGGACGGAGTCGGGCGCGGTAAAGTCGTCGAAGCAGTGGAGCATCTCACTGTGCAGGTGCTTGATGTCCTTCTTGAGGTCTGGGCTTGCTTCTTTGCCTACAAAAGAGTCAATATGCGCTTCAAATGCTAATGCAAACACCATTCTTACCGCCGTTCTCTACCTCATAGCCGCCCTTTGGGAATGCTGCAGCTTTGAGTGGGTAGCCGCGCGTGTTCTTCATGTACAAGCCGTTGGCAGCAGGAAGCATGTGCCATGGCGCTTCTGGGTTGTCTTTGACTCCGTGGCGCTTGGGAAGGATGATTGGGTCTGAGTCGACATCTGACTTCTCTTGGTGGGACGTGGCAGTCGCTACGGTGTCGCTGGTGTCTGATTGTGCCTGCTTCTCGGCGAACTTGCGCTGATTGTCTTCACGGTACTGCTTGACGAGATCTTTGTGGTCGGTATCCTTGGCAGTCTCGACGACTTTGCGGACTTCCACGAGTTCATCCTCGTCGAACCAGGCCATCTTTTCCCACTGTTTGATGACTTTGTTGAGTTGTTTCAGGGCGTTGTCGGCGGGAAACAGATTGCGGGCAGCGACGAAGCCCACTAGCGTGGGCACGTGACTCTTGAAAGCTTTCACAGCGCCGACAAAATCTTTTACTTGCAGCTTTGCTGGAGCATCAGTCTTGTCTCTGATCCAGCCTCGAAGGGTTGCCATGACATCGTGCACCACGTAGAGCATGTGTAGACGCTGCATCGATGTGTACGGACGTTGTACAGGGTCGCCAGTTGCTGTAACTCCGAGTCCTCTGTACTGCTCAAATTTGTCGTGCATGGGTTCGAGAAGCAAAAATCCCTCCAGCATAGGGTAGTATGCTGCGGCCATGTCCGTCATATACTTAAAGAAAGTCTTGATGGCCAACTGCATGTTTGAGTGGCAGATGATGTACTTGACGATCAAGCTCTTGCATTTCTGGGACGAATGAGACAGGTAAGTTATCCACTGAGAAGAGATGTAAGGAGAGCATGATGCGAAGAACAAACCTGAACATTCTCGGACGTGCAGAGGTTGAACGTGACGACAAGCTGGTCGCAGAGGCGATAGACTTCCTCTTGCGTCAACCCATTGAAGTGCATGGAATTCTTGAACAACTGCCGTGCTATGAGAGCGTTCTCGGCTTCGATGCCTTCTGATGGGTCACGGTGCACGTTCTGGGCGTGTGCCGCCATGATGCTGAATGTTGTCTACGGTGGCATGGAAGTTGTTGTGATGGGTTGTGCTGGTTGCGTGAGAAGTCGAAGCGCTTGGGCAAAGTGATGTTGTTCTTTGCGGCGGTCCGAGCTTAGCTTCGTGAACATGCCACGGTCCAGAAGTCGCGGAGGTCCCGGCGGATCAGGCGATGCCTTTGTGGACGATGCTGTTGTAGTTATGAGGGTTACGTTATGTAGAGATGAATGTTCTTGTGGTGTTCTCGAGACCCTTCAGTCAAGCAGTAGATAGCTACTAAGCAGACGGCACTCTTGTTGCGGAACACACCATCAAAATTGTGTTCTGTTCTGTTCGGACTTACAGCGATGTTCCCAGCTAGCCACGCCACGACTTCTTTCACGACGTGGTGGCTCGTCCGGTCAGGCAGATAGAGTCAGCCAGCAGCATCGAGCCACGGAGATTCTCCTACTTGTGTCGGACACAGAATAGTGACCTTGCCTCTCCCTCAGCACGGTGTCGTCGGGCTGTAGTGCATGACGAGTAGGGAGCTCTGCTGGCAGAGAGGCAGAGAGGCAGAGAGGCAGAGAGGCAGAGAGGCAGAGAGGCAGAGAGAGTTTCTGGGTCGGACCTGGACCCGGTGGAGACGCCAACCGATCATTCCCAGGAACGGCATTGCGTCAATAGTCAATAGCCGCGCTGAGTGACTAGCTGTCGCACTGTGCCTGGCGACTTTTGTATGTGTGCTGGCTGGAAGGACTGTTCGTGTGTTGCTGAAGCAATCCTGACCTTGCTGGCACCATAAGGGAAGCAACGACCACCGAAGCTGCTCATAGCAATCCCATCATGCTCGCGGAGCCTCCACCAAACATCTCGCGCACACATCGAACACCTCCCTGAGCGACCTATAACGATCCTGTCCTTATTGCCTGTCAAACACCTAAGCAAAGAGCTCTTTCAATCAGACGTACCTAGCGAGTACAGCGCCATAATCGCATACCATCCGCGACCGAACGCTTCCAGAACATACAGAGGGCAGCGCATCCCAGATCAGTGCCAGTTGCATAGTCCACACACCACGTAGCGGAAGCACGACAATGGGTGTCTCAGAGAGCAAGATCGCGTTCAAGCAGACTGTTTCGCGGCTTTTGGACAATCGCAACATCGACTCTGCAGACCCTATCTGGAACGAGTTGTGGACACTCCCAGAGACAGCCGACGACGTCTTCAGCTTTTGGGCAGCCAACGACATCCGGGAGCTCCTTTGGACGCACCCAAACCAGAAGGTTGTTGCGGCCGATTACCAGTTCATGCACGAGCCGAAGAGAAATCTGATCACCTTGATATACTTGACCATCGCACGATTAGAGCAGCTCCAGACGCAACATGTCTTTCCAGAAGATCCTAGCATGACCAATCGACAGATCGTCAACTGCATGAGGATAATAACCCGCTTGATGCCTTTCATACATGAAGCCGAGAACATGCAAGATTGGGCCAACCGCTTCTTTTGGGAGCCACAGCGACCGACATATTTGAATTGGGACCGGCTGAATTCTCGTCCAAACCAGCATTACGATGGTCTCCGGCCGAATGTGCTCTACAATCGCCAGGATGCAGATAAAGAGATTGGGCCGCCATTGGGCCAGAGACTTCTTGATGTTGTGACCAAATATATGTTCTTCGCGGGTTTCACACTGCCGAGCCGAGAGACCGAAGACGGCAAACCAGACCTGGAGATTACACTCAAAGTCTGGTATTCCGGCGTTGGTAGCGGATCCAGTCCTTATTGCACAGCAGAAAACTTCCGGAATCAGTACGAGACTGCACGGCTACTGCTCACGATGGCAAGCCGCACCATGTATATTCGTCCAGACCAGGTCGCTATGGCTGACAACAAGGCTCTGACATATTTGACGACACAGCTGAACCAGCGGATGATCAACGCAATCAACTGCTCGTTGCTGAACACCGTGATGCGGTTCCAGCCCACTGTGTGGAGCCCTATGATTGATTGGGAGGCGCGACGGGACAATAAGAAGGTCCTCGTCAGCACCTGTCTGCAGTTCCTGCTTGTCAGCATGGTGTACATTCCACCTCTCAGTCCAGATGGCAAGTCTGTTAAGAACCTTTTCCGCAACTCGATGGCATCGCTTTTTCGCCCAGACGACTTCCAATTCATCAACCATGGCATCAAACGTGTGCTCGAGCAACCGGTCTCGGCCAATAGATCCTTCATCCCTAAGAGAGACAAGGTCGAATGGGCCCCGGATATGCTGAGCTTCCTCTGGGAAATGGTACAATGCAACAAGAAGTTCCGCCGATACCTCTGCGACACCAGAATCGCAATGGACTACTTCGTCATTTTGCTCTACTATGTCATGGACGGTATCCGCGACACGACAAACACGAAGCTTGGCGTCGTCCGTATGAGCGTCTGCATCCTCCAGTCCCTGAGTACCGACCGGGTCTTCGCAACACACTTGAGAGCACCTTTCAACCATGTGGATGCTCTGCCAGAGGTCATGAGAATTAAGAGTTTTCATGGTTCTTATGCGGACTTCCTCCTTTGTGTAAGTTGCGACTCCAGCAGTAGGGCAAGAGCTGTGCTGACCACTTCTCTAGTCGATGGCCGATATCATTGTGACCACTGAGGAGCGCATGGAGCCAGTATACGGCCCTTGCATCGACATAATCAAGAACATCGCACCATACCAGAAGCACCTCGAGCGCGCAACCTCATCTAAGCTCATGAGGATTTTTGAGAAGCTGGCGCAGCCGGGGTACCTGCTGAGAAACGATGGTAACAACGTTGTTCTGAAGGGGCTGCTGCAGGCATGCCATGCAATCCTCGAGAACAACTTCGAAGGTCGGTCCCGCGGTTCCCGAGTCGAGCTTGTCTGGAGGGAGAAGCGCTAGCTCACTTGCCTCTGCCGAGTTTTAGAGACTCGAGCAGGTGCGGTGGGCTAGAGCGCCCACGTCAGATCTGTGCTGTTGTTCTTTGTGTGAGAGATTGGAGGGGAGTCGGGGCTTGTTCGTAGCAAGCTTCGAATTCTTTGACATGATCTCCGCAATGCAATGGACATCTGGACAATGCTTTGTGTGATGCTGTTGTGGAGTGGCTACTGACGGTTCCCAGAAAATCCGCAATTCGTCAAGGTCTTAATAGCAAGCAAGCACCGCTTCCAAGCCTTGCGAGATCTTACTGTTGATAATGCGTTGGCGGAGTTGGATCGACAAGCGCTTGAACGCAAAGAACGTGGCGACGCGGCCATCATTCGTAGTCCGTCTCGACAATCCTCGTTTGATAGCATCCGCACGCCTGCGAATGCAAGAGCACCGTCTCTGCGTAACGTGCCGGAACACGATAAGCTCGACGACCATGAAAGATTTACCATAGGCGACGATGAAGATGAAGATGGTGAATCAGAAAGTGCTGTAACTTCACCATTATCAGAGACAGGCCCCGACGTGCGTCTCAGCGAAAGAGCGCGCGGGAAACAGCCGTTGTCATTGAACGAGACATCTCGAAACGCAAGCACCACGAGCTTGCCTACACTAGCACCAATAAGCACATCTCAGACATTCAGACCGTCTCAACAGTGGCTAGAAAGCTGGGTCTCACAATCGCCACTTGAAGAAATCCTACACACGATAGAAGAAGCAGAGATCAGACGACAACATGTCTCCAGCACAAGAAACTCGGTCTCCGAAGATGGTCACCTTCCCGGCACACCTCACGAAAAACGATCACTCGAATCAGGAAGAGAAGCCCGTCAACTCACCCAATTCGCCCGCCAGTCCGCTGAGGGAAACCATACAGGCAGCGCGCAAGCAGCACATGGAGCCGATGGACAAGGTTCTCTCAAGCCTGAAGGTATGTGCCGTGCCACGCGCATCATTCCTCACATATTTCGACTGACAACATGAACAGGAGATATCAAGCCAGCAGCAGGAGGGCCAGTCAGCTTCCAGTGGACAGCAGCTGCGATCGGATGGTACAACGCGCTGATTTGGAGCCGAATTTACCTGCAAGAGGGCGAGGCGTTCCAAGGCCCGAACGGACTATACAGTGCGACAGATATACGACTGTTCAGGAGACACTCGGCAAGAGAAGAGGTTTCTCTGAGGAATCCGAAGGGCGCCATAGACGCGGTAGGCAACTCGCTCGCGCAAAGGATAGGTAGTCTGTCGATCACAAGCCCGACGAGTGGGAACAAATGAAAGAGAAGAAGCTCCTATGCGAGACACGCACGATGCTTTCAACGTTTAATTTGAGATCTCTTGTGGCCCAACACTTCGCAGAAGTGTAGACTCTTGCATGCTCACACGGCGAATTGCCAGTGACATGGCGCTCTCTCTTCGATAAAAGATCCAAGCAAGCTGATGAGGTCTCGGGTAATTGTTTGTATGCATTGCTTCCGGAGCCAGGCGCAGATGCATAGCCACTGACTACACGTCGTCTGTCTCTGTGGCGTGACTACGCAGGCACAACAGCGGAAGACTGGTTGAAACCCAAGTGAACCGCATCGACCTGGACTTGCACTCATAATTCACATGAAATATTTACAAGCACTCTGTTTTCGATGGAAGAACAGACGGCTTATCAGCCTCTAGGCTTCTTCGCTTCACGTCTTCCCTGCCAAAACCCTTCCATTCTCCCCTGAGTCCGAAACCACATCTCCACAAGCTCCCTCTCAATCCAAGCTTTATTCGCCGGATCCCAGAACTTATCATGCAAAGCAGCACTCCCATCTTCAACATCTCGCAATTGTGGCCAATTATTGCAATATCGCCCAGATGGCAGTGCTGTCCAAGGCATAGGTCCATCCGGACGATGTGCGTAGTTAAGGAGGCCCATTTCCATGAACGAGGTGTCGAAGAGGCTCTTAACACCGTCCTCACCATCTTCTAGGATGGAGATGTAATGTTTGAGAAGCTTTTTGTCAGGTTTTAGGACTATTAAACCTGCATTGAGGCGGGAGTTCGGGAAGAGAGGTGTAGGTCTGACTGCTCCTGGTCCTTCGTTGTCGGTGCCGCCGGCAAGGACGTACTCATGAGGTATGTTGGAGTTATGGCCATCTGCCTCTAGGTTCAAGTTGGTTTTTCGTGGAGTAGAAACCACTTCCTCGTTCCAAATGTCATCAAGTGGGCGGGTGAGTAGCATGTCGTTGTCCAGGTAAAAAATTCGATCATATTGCGTCAGGCTCCACAGCCGTAGCTTGGTGAACTGGTCAATCCATCGCTTCTCGCTGGGATTAGGAGACCATCGTTTGGGCGTAAGCAGGTCTACGGGTATGATAGTGGCACCCTCATCTCGCAAAGTCTTGCGCTTGGTCTCGGAGACATGAGGTGGCACAAGCACAATTAATGGCGTCTTCTTTCGAGCTCTGGTCTCTGGCTGATGCAGCAATTGGTATGCAAGCACTCTTGTAGCTGTAAAGTATGGATCATCGTCCGACTCGTTATTCACTCGGGTTGACAAGAAAGTTGCGAACGCGTATTTGCCATTTTGCAAGGGTTCTGGCTCGATTGATGATGCAATGTAGTGGAAGTAGAGGTAGAATATAGTGCAGAGAGCAGCAAGAACGACCAATGGGTGTCGCAAATCCCACCTCATGCTTTGAATGCTGTTCAATGTTCTTGGCTTACTCCGATGCTTGGCTCTTCACATATATGCGGCGCGAGCAGCACACTCGGAGTTCTAAACCTGGGTGCGCATTGAAAACACGATTTGTCTGCTCTCTGTATCTGTCCGGCCACGTCAGCTGCTCGCCATTCTTTACCTGAACGAAGAGCGAAGCCACCTCGGCTGCAAGATCCGATTCAAAAAGGGCTGGATCGCCGTCGCAGCGCGCCTGTACCACCGTACTGCATATCTTTCTGAGAACAAGCAACAGACATACACAGAACCACCAGCGAGCTTGACACACGCAGAATGCGAGTTCCCAAGTGAAATGTGAAGTCGACATTCTTCGCCTAGATAGTTCGGCTTCTGTGGTGTCTCGACGAATTGATAGCAAGAGGCTTGATGGAGAAGGGGCCCAAACAACGCCACTGTAAGTGAAAGGGCTCCATATTGACGGAAATCTCTTGTCAAGGCCATGAGCTTCCTCCATTGAACGATATAAGGCCCATTGAGAGAAGTAAGGCCATCAACATCAAATATGAAGTTATTGGTCAGGACGAACAAAGAAAATACAACAGCGGAGGGGACTGATGTGGAGACAGGAATCGTGCATGAACAGTCCGACCAATCACTGATCTTAACGTCGCCCCAGCCACCTTAATCTCACGGGCATGGTTATGAGCTAGGGTAAACCACGTGCCTTGGAAGACTCCGGATGAACGATTACTATTCGCTCTACTCCTCGAATTGATGATTTACATCGCAGCAGCGTAGCTTCGCTTGAAGCTGTTCCCTACCTTGGCTCTCTCTTTCTGGACGACCGCGGCAAATATTGGCAGCCATGCGGGTATCTAGATCTAGAGGAGTATGAACCTGCTGCGATCGACTTCACTTCAGGTCAAGTCTGCTTTTGTATTCTGCTTTCTGGTGACTGCATTTGGATTGTACAGTATGCTTGAGATGAGAATACGTCTCCCACCGTGAGCTGACATGTATCTTGTAGCTATGCGTCTACAGACTATATTATCTGTGGTAGCCACATGTGAGTCTTTCTGCTGTACATTCTGCCAACGAGAAACTGACATTTCCCTCTTCAATAGCTGGCTTCATCTCCCATACCTCAGCCTCTCCAAAAAAGCACTCCAGCAATGATCTCCGCCTCAATCACATCCAAGTAATCGGCACCCACAACTCCTACCATCGCGAGATCTCTCGAGGCGAACGCAAAGTCTTCGAACAATATGTCCCATCGCCAGACAACTACTACTATTCCCATTCAAAATGGGCGGATCAATTGGATCATCAACAAGTCCGAAGCTTTGAAATCGATCTCCATTCAGACACGAAAGGCGGACTTTACTCGCACCCTCTAATCTGGAAACTCTCAAACCTCACAAACGAAACAACCCAACCATGGCACGACGAAAACATGAACAAACCAGGCCTAAAAGTCTTCCACATCACCGACGTCGACACAAACTCCATCTGCCACACTTTCATCGAATGCCTACAACAACTAAAGAAATGGTCCAACTCCCATCCAAACCATCTACCCCTAACCTTCGATCTAGAACTCAAGAACGACGCCATGGCGTGCCCATTAGGAGGTGTCTGCGCCGAAGAAGCAACAAAATGGAATTTGGAACGTATCCTCAACGTGGACGAAGAAATCCGAAGAATCATGCCGAGAGAGAAACTCTTAATCCCAGACGATGTCCGGAAAGAAGGTCTCACGTTAGAAGAATCCGTCCTTAAACATGGCTGGCCGTCTCTTCAGAAGAGTAGAGGGAAATTCATGTTTTATTTCGACAATGATCCTACGAATCAAACTGGTGATATCCGAACTCTGTATCGAAGTAATGGACATGAAAGTTTACAGAATCGTACGGTTTTCACGAATGCCGTGGAGGGCGAAGCAGATTGTGCGTTTATTAAGTATAATGATCCTGATGTGAAGGAGATTCAGAGATTGGTGAGGAAGGGATATTTTGTAAGGACTAGGGCTGATGAGCCGATTACTACTATCATTGAGAGGAATGTGACGAGGAGAGAATTTGCGATGAAGAGTGGTGGACAGGTTGTGAGTACAGACTTTCCCGCGTACGGAATGAGTACCAGGTGGGATCGGGATTATGCTGTGCAGTGGGAGGATGGACTTGTAGCGAGGTGTAATCCTGTCACGGCGCCGAAGTGGTGTAAAGATCAGATGGTGCAGGAGAGGAAGGGTGGGAAGTGGGAGTTGTAGATTTCATGGTAGTGTATGAGTGTTCAGGTCCAAAGGTTGCCTTCCTGATCTGCAATAGCACATCGACTCGTACAGTATGTGGTTCCAAGATCTCCGCTGCAAAGGAGCACAGCAACAGCAAAACCGAATGCCCCGCTTCAACAAATCAGTTTTCGTCCAAGAAACGCAGGAAGGGTGCACTCTCAGCCATGTTTGTATTCGAGCTCAATCTAAGATTGATCCGAGCCAAGCCGTCTGGGCGAGTCGATGTGATTTGAGCCATGATGGACTTACAGGCGGTTGTGAGAGCAGGAATGCTCGGAGAAATGCTCCCCTCACACCTCTGCAGTCACGGGCAAGGCAAGGCACAAGGCACGAGCATCGGAGGTGGTGATGAATGCTGTGCGGCCATTACGGTGCAGAATCCCGGTCGAAGATCTTTGATGGTGTGCGAGATTTGCCGAGAGAGATGGAAGAGTGCGACGTCGATGGAGGGGTCTGGTCGGGACTTGCTCACAACAAGACTCACACACTGCAGACAATACTTTGCCTAGGCTTAAGTTGTTTAGCACGAGCACGCCTTTCACCTTTCTTACTTCTGACTACTACTCTGCTGACCTCACACTCTTTTGGTCCGAAACACACTCACTACTAATCGTGCGAGTCCTCCACACATTTCACACACAATGGACTTCCCTATAATACGAAGGAGAAATAGCCCGCCGGTAGATGCGACAAACTTCATCAATGGCCTTCTCGGCGACAGAAGATCGCATGTGCCTGAGAAGAACTTGCCCGGAGGCGGGAATTGGGTGGTGCAGAAGTTCGGTGGTACTTCAGTGGGCAAATTTCCAGTCAAGATCGCAGAGGACATTGTGCAGTGAGTGTCATACCGTCTTTGCGACTTCGAACCGGAATGACGCAGAAGGACTTCTGCTAAGTAGAACAGGGCAAATCTTGAGCCAGGCAGACGCATTGCCGTAGTATGCTCCGCGCGATCCTCTACGACCAAGACCGAAGGCACGACCAATCGTCTCGTCCGCGCCGCCATCGATGTGCTTGACCAGAAGTCTGGCAAGTTTCGGGAGATTATTCAGACAATTCAGCTTGACCACTTGCAAGCTGGTAAGGATGCGTGCAGTGTATGGGGAGCGAACAGTAAGACTCTGGATGACTATACTGCTGCGGTCAATCTTGAATGCAAGACATTGCTCAAGATCCTGGAAAGTGCTCAATTCTTGAAGGCGGTCACGGACCAGACAGAGGACATGGTGATATCAGTAGGAGAGAAGTTGAGCTGCCTCTACATGACGGCCATTCTCCAAAGCAGAGGTGTCAATGCAGTATACGTCGATCTTAGCGAGGTCATTCAGTTTGAGGTCGGAAAGAGCTTGGATGAGAAGTTCTATTTGGACTTGGGCAAGGCAATCGCGAACAAGATCACGTCGTTGGGAGATGATGTGGTCCCAGTCATCACAGGATATTTCGGCAATGTGCCAGGTGGTCTACTGAAAGAGATCGGTCGTGGCTACACTGACCTCTGCGCTGCCTTGACTGCAGTTGGCCTACGAGCAGAGGAGCTGCAGATCTGGAAAGAAGTGGACGGTATCTTCACAGCCGATCCTCGCAAAGTGCCAACTGCTCGTCTGCTAGACAGCGTCACTCCAAGCGAGGCCTCAGAATTGACCTTCTACGGCTCGGAGGTCATTCATCCATTCACCATGGATCAGGTTATCAAAGCGCACATCCCCATCCGGATAAAGAACGTCATGAATCCACGCAACAAGGGCACAGTAGTGACTCCAGATCGCGAGGACGAGCTTCTTGTCCGTAAACCAGGTCTCTTCCGCGGTCGAAGCAGCTCGAATCTGGCAGCTCAGAACAGCCCGAAGCGGCCAACAGCAGTCACAACAAAGCGAGGTATCACAGTGCTTAATGTGCACTCCAAGAAACGGACTCGCTCGCATGGCTTCTTGATGTCCATCTTCAAGATCTTGGACAATCACCACCTCTCCGTCGACCTGATTTCCTCATCAGAAGTGCACGTCTCCATGGCTCTACACTCAGAGATCTCCCTCTTATCCGGAAACGGCGAAGAAGAGCTCAAGATCGAATCAGCCGCTCTACAAGGCGCAGTCGACGACCTTTCCTTCTGGGGCGACGTCGACCTCGTACCCGGAATGGCCATTATATCTCTAGTCGGCCGCCAACTTCGCAGCATGGTCGGCATCTCTGGCAAGTTCTTCAGCACACTTGGAGAACACGGTATCAACATCGAGATGATCTCACAAGGAGCCAGTGAGATCAATATCAGCTGTGTCATTGAAGAGGCCAATGCCGATCGAGCACTGAATGTGGTCCATACGAATCTGTTTACATTTTTGGATTGATGAGATGTTTGCGAGCATAGCGATGGCGATAGAAGGGAATCAAATGGTGCTGGGATCTGGATTTGTTTGAGACTTGGAAAAGTGGCATTTTATCATATGGCTTAGCAATTCTTGTTGCAAGCTATCTAGCTGAGGTATACCCGTCAGATACAGGAGCCTTTCAGCGGCTCAGAATAGATTGAGCATGTTTCGAGCGATCTTATCAAGATCATCATGATTGTCAGCAAGATCCGTCGAGCCTGATTAGTGATTGTGAGCAGAGACCGCCTTTCGATCGGCGTAGCAATATGCGTGCACATGTCGATGCGTAGACAGCATTCAGCGCAGAAGCTTCTGTCGCTGAGGTATGGTGCCTGTGCCCACCTTCGGCGGCAGCGAGATAGCCTGGCTGAGATCGAATGTCTCTTGGGTCGCGAGTGCACTGAAGTCGCGAAATCGGCCAATGTCGGGCGGGTGATCAATACTGTCAAGAGTCTCTTGCTCCTCCGAACTGCTCCGGTATGCTGGCGGAGGTGGTGGTGGAGTGTCTGGGATGTGAGCGGGACTGGCGTGCAGCTCATCTGATCTGCCTTTCCGAGCGGTGTGTTGCACATTCGGGTATGGCCGGAAGGTGGCTTGACCAGAATTGAAATGCTTGGAGCGTCTGTTCTCCTGCTGAGCCCTCTCGACGGCTTCCGTGGTGTCGATGTGCTCGATCAGGTTATCAGTTGGCCGTTTGGGTGTCCAATCTGCGATCGCGTGCTGATATGCGGCGTCGAAGTCTGCTTTGTAGAATGGATGGGTGAACCAGGGCATTTGCAAAGCTTGCTTGGCAGTAAGTCTCTGCTCTTCGTTGATCATGAGACAGCCTTTGATGAATGCTTTTCCGCGATGGCCAAGCTCTTGCCAGTCCTCGTCCCGCTCCAGTCTGGCGATGTGCTTGAGGCATTCGTCGTCGCTCATGCTGCCGTCCGGAAATAAAGCATGACCTGTGATGAGAGCAGCGCTAACGCAGCCTACTGACCACATGTCAATAGCTTTGGAGTACCCGCTAGAGTGCTCAAGGTCGACTCTTTTCTGTCGCGATACCTCACTAAGAAGTGGAAGTTAGTGAGCCTTATGCGAGAACATTGCAACTTACGGTGCAATGTAGCCAACTGTGCCGACCATCGTGTACATTCGACGCACGCCTGCAGCGTTAGCTGCTTGCTCAAAGTCGGCGATCGTCTTAGCGTGGCCAAAGTCGTTCAGTATCAACCTTCCGCCATCTTTCCACGTTGTCATGAGAATGTTTTCTGGCTTGATGTCTCGGTGGACGATGTTGTGGTTGTGGAGGTAGTTGACCGCCTCGAGAAGCTGTTTGACAATCACTACGATCTGCGTCTCTGACAGTTTGCCTTTCTTATCCATATAAGACAAGAGGTCTCCACCAGTCGCCAGCTCCTGAAAGACGTAAATGTTGAACGGAGTAGTAATGACCTTGTCCAATGAAATGACATTGGGATGAGAAAGTTTCTTGAGCACCTCGACCTCACGAATGGCGCTTCCGCTTTTGCGAGCGGCTGAAGGCATCGATCGTGAGCAAGTGAAATCTTCGTCCTGGCCGATCACTTTGCATGCGAATTGCTGGCCGGTGTTCTTGATAGCAATGTAGACGGCCGCAAAGCCACCCTTACCAAGAACACGATCAGTCAATTGATACTGGTCAGCGAATGCTGAAGACTCGATTTGGCACATTTCATCGAATTCTGGTTCGTCAGTGACAAGTTGGGGCTTGAAGGTCATGGTGATCCGATGTGTGAGCTGTACGGAATCACCGCGATTGAGCAGAACGTGACCGTCTTGATTGGTCACCGTGATGGGCTGCTCAAGGCCATCGCGCGTTCTTCGCCTTAGGATGACTGGATTCATAGATAGCACTTTCATGTAGACCATTGGAGCGACCTCGGGGACGTCATCGTCTCCATACACCACGCAGTGTATTCTCAAATGGTGGCTGGAGATGCAGCGGTCTTGTATATCGAGTATTTTGAAAATGCCTTCACGACCGATGTCGAATTCATCATGAGGAAAGACTTTGTATGTCCCTGCGATTGTCAGCTCATGCTCGGTCGACGCATCGATAGAGAGGAAGACATCACACCTATCTGGGGATGATCAGGCACTTTGAAGACAAGATGCGCAACCGCTCTCGGTGCTCGTGGATCTTGCTCAGACAGAGCCATGTTGAATGGCACCGTCGTGAAATCCAGATGCCCTTGACAGATTATTCTGATTCGAGATGAAGTTTGATGGAAGTGTTGAAGGGGAGAACGCGTGCGAAGACTTCTGCCTCAGACGCTCCTTCCCTGCTTTCTGACGTAGCGGCTTAGCGCGCCAAGAGCCGCCCGCACTACAACCTTTCAATTGCAAGCTTCGCAGCTTCCTCTCCTCACCAGCGAACTCATCAAGGCAAAAAGGGTATGCATACAGCCAGTCCGTCCATCAAAGCACCATCTAACAATTTACAGTCACTCTAGCCAAGATGAGAGCGAAGTGGAGAAAGAAGCGAGTTCGACGCCTGAAGCGCAAGAGAAGAAAGACGAGAGCCAGAAGGTAAGGCATTGAACCAGCTCTCTAATGCCTTCCACCAGCTAACACATCTCCCAGCAAATAAACGACTCGCACTACTACCTCCAATGAGTGCTCAACATCCACTGCAACCTGTACAACAACTACCAGTCACGCGACCATGACATGATCTCGGCGCTGAAGGAAGGAAACGGCACCTGACGGCGTCTTGGGGAATGGGCGTACAACATCAATCACTGAGTGCGGAGGAATATGGGCAGAGCATCACTCGCGTTGGAAGTTGAATGGCGGTGTTTATGCATGCATCATGAAATGGTCACCATGAACCTCTAATACCGGCTAGCCCTTTGGGCGGGCCTTTGAGGATTAGTGGGAGGTTCCATAGCAGTAGCTTTCAGGAATGGAGCTTTGATCTGCTATCTTCTTCTCTGTTGCTACTGATTACATCTCTATGAGTTTCTGTATGCTGCTGACTATACGTGAACCAAGTCCGAGAATACGTTGCCGACTACCTACTGGTCATCTGAAGCACCAACCATCTTCAGCGAGTCCTTCCACAGCCGTGCCTCCTTCGCCTCGTCGTACGCCCACGTCTCATAGCCATCATCTGGAACATACATCGGCTCTCCAGGGTGTGCGAATGGCTTCTCTTCGACGCAATTGCTAAGATACCTGCCACCCTTATTCGCCCACTCCGCGCTCAATGCAGCATAGACCGAGGTCGCCGCACCTTGCTCAGGAGACTTCATGTAACCCATAACAGCTTCGTTTCCCTTGCCCAGATCACTGTCAGCGCCGCCAAGATGATCTTGCAAACCAGTCCAGATACCGCCAGGATGCAGACTCGTGCTGTGCAGATTCTTCGATCCATATCTGCGCTCAATCTCATTTGAGAAATAGATATTGGCAGTCTTTGCCTGACCATAGCCTGCCCACGGGTCATAAGAGCCAGGTTCCTCAAAATTGTAGTCGTCGAACCGGACCTCACCGCATCGGTGCCCGAAGCTGGATACTGATACTACTCGAGATGGAAACTCTGGAGTTGCAGACTTGAGAAGAGTATCCTTCAAGAGCTGAAAGAGGTAGAAATGGCCAACATGGTTGGTACCGAATTGCGTCTCGAAGCCGTCTTTGGTCTTGCCTTCTGGCACGGCCATAATGCCCGCATTGTTGATAACAACGTTGATCTTGTCGGTTTTGCTGAGTATTTCTTCGGCGCCCTTCTTGACAGAAGCAAGATCATCCATGGACATCTCGATCAGTGTGATCTTGCCGCCCTTCGAGGAAGAGGTAATCTCGTCCACAACTTTCTGGCCCTTGGGCACGTTTCTTACAGTTCCGAAGACATGGCCGCCGGTTGTGTAGAGTGCTCGCATAGTTTCAATGCCGATACCTGACGAGACACCAGTGACGACGAAGACCTTGTCGCCGAGCTTTCCAGTTAAGCCTTCATCTTCGACGATCTGAGTAGCTGTGGGACGAGCATCGCCAGGACCTTTTGTGTTTTCATGTATATGTGCTTGTGCGTAGCGGGACATCTTGGCTCTCCTACGTGGTGTCTCTGTGTGAAAGCTGCTTTACTTGATGAGTGAGGTCTGAAACTGTTGGCAGCGTTTTGAGATGTCGATCGGAAGAAGAATTTGATTGTATACTTATACCATTGCGATACTGAGCTGCGATCAACTACGTCGCTGCTCCCTAAGTCGTTGGGACATCGCAGCAAAGTTCCGATGAGGCGTCTGCTGTGAATGCAGCAGCGGGCCTCTAAGTCCGCCCTCATGCACGGTACCTGAAGCACAAATCTTGATGCTGACGATGAATGATGCATAAATCCATCTGAACTAGGAACAGGTGGTGATTGTGCTGACAGAGGAAGCGGCCGCTGCACGCCGAGGCTTTCGCTGCCCTACCCATCCAGAATCCTTTGGACAGCGCCTAGATTTGTGCAACCCTCAGTCACGACAATTCTTCATATTGCCTTCGCTTTCCATGAGCAAATATCCTCGTACTGCAAGGTGGGCCACATGCAGAAGGCGATAGCCCTAACTACGCGATTACAGTTGGGCGACGCGGTCGAAAGCAATTCCCAACGGCATCAAGCGGAATTAGGCTGGAGAAAGAGATTCCAGTGCAGGAAGAGCAAGGCTGAGGTTCTTGGATACAGTCATTGGTATCATTCTATCATCTATGATCTATGTGGCGGAAGCGCGTACGCAGACCGCGTCTCAAAAAGCACACTCTCGGCGCAGCAAGCACCTTACAACGGCGCGGATATACCACGCGTATGTCCTGTATATTGTGCCGACAAAAAGAGGCCACTTTGCAGGCGGGAAAGCTCACAATCTGTGAGTAGGCATACCAGGACGCCTCCATGGCGTAAACATTACATGACCCTCATCGCTCACGCCATCTTCGCGTTCTCGTCAGAGTAGCGCTCAGCGGCGTCGTCCTTCTCGTCGAGCTTGTGTTCCTTCATCTGGCCGGCTTCGTCATCGCTGCTGTGCATGTCGTACTCGCGTGCCTTTTCAGCAATCTCCTCGTCACTCAGGAAAGGCAGCTCCTTGCTGGCACGCACGTAGCTCATGTTCTCGAGGTAACCCTTGGAAAAGATAAGGTCGATCTCCTCGAGAGAGCGGTTGGCAGTCTCGATGTAGAAGAAGTAGATTGGTGGCAAGAAGCAAGCGTTAATGATCGCGAATACCAGGTAAGTCGCCCATCCAATGTTCGAGATCATGACAGGAGTGATCATAACTATTAAAAAGTTGAACAGCCTGAAAGTAATGGGTATAAGGGTTAGCAATGGGTCAAACGATAGATACGCCGAGACACCGCGCTGAGACAGAGCTGCCATCTCTGACACTTCTCGCTCAGTCTCACACGTTCGCTCGGAGTCGAGCCTTATACACAAGAGCTTACTTACCAATTGGTACAGGTCGAAACAGCGTTGGCCTTGGCACGAGTCTTGATCGGGTTGACCTCAGCAGGGTAGAGCCATGGTAGCGGAAGCCAGGTTGCACCGAAGAATGAGATGAACAGGAAGAATCCGACGACGGCGCCCTTGGCTGCTTCAGTTGTGCCTGGAATGAGTGATGCGAAGGCGATCACCATGGACAAGCATTGGCCGACAGTACCGATGAGGAACAACTTTCTTCTTCCGACCTTTTCAATAATAAACCACGAGGTAGTTGCGAAGATTGCGTACACAATCATATTCACTCCCGAGAGAATCAAGGCCAGGGTTCGGTCGAGTCCAACACTGTCCTCGAACAGAATCGGCAGGTAGTATATGACTGCGTTGCAGCCGCCAATCTGCTGAAACAGCTGAGAGGTAGAACCAAGCATCATACGTCGGAAGTGCTGGGTCTTGCCGCCAGTGAAGAGAGCACTGTATGGAGTGTTTCCGCCTGCATGTCCAGATGCACGAATGGAGTCCATAATGATGCCGGCCTGAAGCTTGACTTCCTCATCATCGCGGTGCTTGCCACGAAGAGCAGCGAGAACTGTTGTGGCCTCCTCGTGTCGATCCTTGGTAAGAAGCCATCGTGGAGACTCTGGAAGCCAAATCATGAGGATAGAGAGGAAGAGGCCAAAGACGACCTGGAACGCAATTGGGAAGCGCCAAGTCAAGTCACTTGGACCGTAGCTGGCGCCGAAGTCGATCCAGTAGGCAATCACAGTTCCAAAGGCAATAATACCGCCCTCGATACAGATCAAGAGACCTCGATTCGTTGTATGCGAACACTCCGCTTGGTATGTTGGAATAGTCGCAGTGTTCAATCCGTTTCCGATGCCGGTGATCGTTCGTCCAACGATGAACTGAGCAGTGGAACCGTGGTTTCGGAATGCAGTGATCTGTATGAGGACCCCCAAGATCATGATAATACCGCCGAGGATAATGGCTCGTCGTCGTCCGACCTTGTCACCATATGCCAGCTGGAAGATAGCACCGAGGAGACAGCCGATCTCGTAGATTGCGGTCACGAAACCTTGCCATGTCGAGTCGTTATATACCTCTGGGATAGTTTCGGCAAATTGTTTGGCGGAGATGATACCAGACATCACACCTTGGTCGTATCCGAAAAGCAAGAAGCCATTTGTCGCGACGACGGATACAGCCAAGCTCAAAGATCGACCGGTCAAGCCCATGTAAGTAGGAATGCCATGCTCATTCTCGCTGTGGATGGCGGTGAGCACCATCTTGTCGGTTTATGGCCTTCCAGAGGCTTGAGTATCACAGCTTTCCCGAAGGGTATGTCGTCAACAAGCGCACAGCACTCGGGGTTGAGGAGAGGAATAGAGGAGAGAAAGGTGGAACGTGGAGAGGGAGAGACAAGATCAGGGCACTCACGATGTTATGAAGGTCCGACAACGAGTGGTCGGTCATCTTCCGGTTATTATCAAAGCTGAACCATCCTACAGTCCACCCTGTTGCCATGTTGAGATCCACATCTCGCAGGCCTTTTGCAGGCACTACGCGCCGTTGCACATGGGTTCCGAAACACAACCTTCTGCCGTCTCAACGTGGGCGGTGGTGGGAGCGTCTTGCAGTTCCGCCGCTCGTACGTCAGTATTTAAATCTCCACTAGAGCGCGAGTCCCTGCGGGTGATACCCATGTCTATTGTGGGCAGCAATGAACGCCGCCGACGAACAGCTGGCTGGGCGGAGAAATGAAGCGTCGGACTGTGCGTCGGACATTGAAGGCATCTGCTAGAAAAATTGGAGCAGAGATAATTTGTTCCCCAGTAGACCCAGCAAATAGAACTGATTACAGCACAGATTTTTGTGGATGAGAGGTTGTTTTCACAGATTTTCACTTACCGCTTTGCGTAAGCCGGGTGTACTTGATGTCACTGTGGATCGCCAAGCTCACGTGCTTGTGTCCGAGCAAGCACCGTGACATCGTCCACAAGCTTGCACAAGCGTATGCTTGGTTGTTTCTTATAGGCAAAAGATCGTCATCGTCGCTTGCAGAGCCTCGTGTGTGGGATCTTTGTCCCTGCAGAACAATATCGGACTTGGCGACCACATGCGCTGAAGTTTTGTGCCGTGAGATGTGCCGAGCTATGACGATGGCGGCTACAGTACACGCGACTGCGAGGGATGCCAAAGAGATCACGTTCTGCATGGATTTCGCGTCACACAACTTCTCGCTCGAGAACTCCGCTTGGGGAGATTTGCTGTGGAGGGCTTCTGGGATATAGTCGGAGGGAAGACCTGGCATTGCGACAGCAGCTGACATGCCAAGAGTATGGATTGTCTCGAGGACCATATGCGATTACTAGGAGCAGGACACCGTTGATGCTATGGGAGGGAGGGGAACAAGGCTTGTACAGATAGGCCGAGAAAGAGCTTGGACATTGCTCAACATCGATAGTATTGACAAGAAGGAACTCTGGACGTGAATCATCCCATCTGGCGGGCACAAAGCTCGCCTGGAGAAAGCATAAAGACCAAGCAAAGCGCTTTCACTGACCAAACCAAACGCCTACCAAGTATCCGAACGGCTATTTCTCTCCCAAACAGCAAGCTCACTCCGCGCCGACTCCCAGCCTCTCAGCAAGTCCCACAAACCCTCCCTGATTCAACCCAACAACCAAATCCGGAATATCTTCCTCTTTCAACTCAGGCTCCTTTTCTTCCAACTCCCTCTCAACATAACCCACAAACCCAAACCCACAACTTTTCGCACCCTTCAAGTCCCCTAGATGCGCAGCAACCAAACCACACTCACTCGGTTCCACCCCCAATCTTTGCGCCGCGCCAAGATAGACTCTCGGATCAGGTTTATAAGACTCGAATTGATCCGCGGTAAAAACATGCTTAATCGGAATTTTTCCTTCCGAGACAAGCTCCATCATCAAATCGTGATAAGTATTGCTCAACGTAGCTGTGCTGTACTTTGAGTTCAAGAATTTTAGACCTGGGATGGTATCTGGCCAGGGAGGTAGGCGATGCCAGATTGTGGCGAGACGGTGGGTTTGGGAAGGAGTCCAGAGAGAGGAGAGACCTCGTTCTTCCAGAAGTTTTGAGAATAGGGAGATGCGTTGTTCATCGACCTCTTTCCAATCTACGTGCTTGTAAGTTTTCTTGCAGTCGGATACGAAGGCTGTGTTTCTGGAATTCCATTCTATGGCGAGGTTGAGCCATTGGTCGTGGGTCTGAGATGGTCATCAGTATCTTGATGGTTCGCTCGGAATGGACTGCAACAGCTACCATTTTCGACGTCTTCTCACGAATGTCCTCGGTGATCGAAGAGTCGTTGGATTCTAGGGCTTCTTTGGCTGCTTGGGAAAGCTCGTCTGCTATGGAGGTGGTCTGGTTGACGCATGTTCCAAAGACGTCGAAAAACAGCACTTTGAGGTCTGATGGAGGCTGCATGCTGGCTTGGGTCAGAATGGAGTTGACAACATCGAGACATTCATCGTGCTGGGACGTATAGATGAGAGTCGACATCGGTGTGCAATGGCATGCTACGCCTTGCGGTCGCCGAAAGCAGCTAGCTCCGGGTGCAGTGGTAGTTGTAGGTATCTCCTACCAATTTGAGCCAAGGATCAGCACATTGTGCTTCGTCCTTCGTTTGGCGGTGGCACATTCTATTGCATCAGAGGAACAAGACTGTTCAACGACATTGAATCTCATTCTTCAGTCCCGATCTCTCAATTGTGTCCCCAAAACATCTCTTCGTACCTCCACCCTAGCAACAGTTACTAGGCTGCTTCTCCTTCCCACCAAAAGCCAATCGACTAATACTATCCACAATCCCCTTCACACCACTTTTTCCCGCAGCAACCTGACTCGGCGTACTAGAGTATGACGGAGGAACATCCATACAAGGATTACTCGTAAAGAAATTCCGTGGTCTCAACAACACAGTCATAGGTTCAGCTGGCATCACAGGATAGTCTTCTGGGGAGGGGAAATGTGTGAGACCGAATGTATGCCAGAGCACGATGTCTGTGTTGTCGAGAGAAGCTTGAGGATCGGCTGCAATCCAGGCTGGGAGACCTTGGGATGGTTCGCCGGAGGTTTGGGGCACGTGGCGGCCGGCTGGGTGGATTTGATCGTCGGAGTCTGGATAGATGGTTAGTATAGGTGGGAGGCAAGTGGATGGGGGAGGACATTACATTTTGTTACGTGAACGGCATGGCGCGCAAAGCCTGCTCGTTTCCAAACTAGACTGCCCTCCTTTGGAAGTAAGGATGGGACTTCTCTGCTGACCAGCTTGTAGGAGACGGGCTTCTTGCTGTATGGGTTGAGCTTATTTGTGTTAGCCATTTCCCAGGTCCGACTTGTTTGCCCGTCGTAATCGCTTCGAGCAGTCTCCATGGTATCAAGCTTCGTCTTCTTGGCGTAGAAGGCGTTTCCGTAGAAGTTCTCTTTGCTACCGGGCTCGCCTTCGCCTTGAACTGCGTCGACTTGGAAGATTGTGTTTTCTGGACCGTCTACGTTGGGATCCACGCGGAGACAGAAGAGATGCTGATGGTTATGGGCATTGACGCCTGGGTAGACTTCCGTTCCCCATGGCGCTGCGGATTCGCCTGGCGCGAGAGCGTATGTGTTCAAGATGCCGGTCAGCTTGATCTCGAGCTGGATAGTGCCGTCCTGCATGAAGATCCAGTATACGCAATATTCGTAGTTGGCTGCTGTGAAGACGTGGCTGATCACAAATTTGCGAGCACGGGTGACAGTGCAGGAGTCGTCTCGGAAGTCGGTGTGCTTGAACAAGATTCCGGCATCCTCCTCGTGTATGCAAATCGCATTCTTGATCGTCTGAGGCTCGCCGGCTTTGTTGACGAAATCGAAGTCCATGTAGTGGATGGCGCCCTTGCAGTCACAACCCAAAGAAAGCGAGTTCGTCATGTAGCCTCCACCGTATTCTCCTAGATCGAACGCGTGCTTCCGTTGGTGTGGGTGTTCTGGGTTGCCGTATGGCACGACCATCTCCGCAAGAGACATGCGCCAGAAGACTGGGCGAACATTTCCCTTGTCATTGAATGTGATGTTCGAAAGAACCACGCCTTCTCGGTAGTTGAAACCAACATGAATGCTCCAATTCTGCCATTTCAACGTTCGTCCTTCTACAGTGAACGAGACTCCCTCGGGCTGTGATATATTGATTGGCTTCAAGTCTTTCCTGTAACCGCCTTCTTTCTTGATCGCTTCGGCGTGGTAGTTGATTGGCGGAGCAGTATTCAATGGCCGTCTCACTTTCGGTACATCGATGTGAATGATTTCGTGCGTGTCGGCGTTAAAGATCGGACAAAAGTCGAGTGGGAAGGTATACTGGCAATCGTCCACGTTCGGTCGGTAGTACATAAGAGCTTGCTGTAGTCGAATTTCAGAACCAAATCTCTCATCATAGCCAATTGTCCAAGGGTCGCAGTAGACTTTGTGCATATCCGATGGTGGAATTCCAAGGATGCCACATTGCTCAATGACCTTTGCATCTTTTCTTGCGACAGTCTCGGTCAGCTGCAGATCTTCCATAGTGATCAATGGTTGAACGCCTGGAGTCTGCTGCCATTGTGTGATCCTTCCTTCATCCAGGTCGACCAGAGCATCGTACACTTTGCTGCCTCTTCCAATTGCCACAATATCTGCTACTCGATGTGGTCTCGGGACTGTTTGTGGGTTGGCGAGCCATTTCTGCATCTCTGCCTTGCGAGGCTCCCATAATGTGATCGCATTGAAGTGCACGCTCGGGTATTCTCTTCGTACAATCTCGACCGCCGTTCTGATCTCGTCCAACGTGAGTGGGTCGAAAGGGTGAGACTGGACCTTTTGCCCCGTGACATGGGAGGCCATCTGTTGTAAGCGTTCCAAGACCATATTGCCGGTAGACACGGTAGCTCGGCCAATGCAAGGCAGTTGATGTTGGAGCTGGTATGAGAGAGGCTGATGGGTGGACGAACAGAAACAAAGAACACCAAGACCTACAAGTTATGTATCCCTCGAGCCTATCGAGCTTCGTTAGATGTACGAATTGACAATACCCCGCCTAAACAATGCGCATGTCCGGCGCGCATCTTCGCATCCATTGGCGACTTTCAAGCTCTGGTAGACGAGGTTCTTGTCCTTATCAGCAAGCGCCGCGGGCAGTCAGGGATCTCTGTCCTGATTTGGGAAGTATAGTCGAGCCAAGCACTGAAGACGCGCTCTTCTCGTCTTCACGTCGCGAAGAAGCGGTTCATCAGCTGATTGCATGTGTCTGCAATATGCGGTAGTGTCAATACGCGTGCAGATGGGTGGAAGAAAGATCTTGTTAAGTAAAGACGTTGCGTTCATTTGAGCAGGTTCGCCGTCGAGCCCATGCTTGCACGAGCTTGGCAGACACGTGATGGTGCAATATGCCTTCGAAAGGCAGCATGTTCCGCTCAGCTGATGATCTTTGAGAAGTACAACAGATGCTTCACGCCCTCTCAGCGCTTCCAATGTAGACCACCATCACAGCTGCGTACGCTGCCGTTGCTGCAATGACCGTGTCTGTGGATGGACTTGCAATCCCGACAGTGAAGCCGAAGCCAAGCGTGAACAGACTCACGATGATCAGTCTCGCTGTCCGGGACGTTTCAAAGCTCATGATGATCATGGGCACGAGAAGCGATGCACCTGCTGTGGTGCCTACGAATATGCGACCAAGCACGTTCGTCAGTCTCTTGCCAAAGCATCTTTCCACAGTCCTTGCCAGCCACGCTGTTCTGTCTTCTCCGATGTATCTGGTATTCGAGAAGAGATCAAAGAACCGATCATTGGCTTCGTTGTCGTGACTGCACGATATGTGGCGTCGCTGGCCATGATAGTCGATTTCTGATCTTCGATCTCTTCCTCCCGGAACTCGACGGTTCTGCATCTTCTCCAACGCTTCAACCAACTGAGCTTTTCTTGGTCAGCGCGAATATTGCAGTTGACGGTACTTAGCGCTCACCATATCGTAGAAGCATATCAGATATATTGTTGAGAGCTCTCTCCTGCTCTGTTGCAGACGATTGTGCGTTAGACGCCGCATTGATCTGCGTAGATAGCAGCTCATCGTACTGGTTCATGCACCAGATAAGAGCCGGTTCGTAGCCGCGAGCCTTAACGTAGACTTGCTTGAATGCATCGCAGGCTACCTCCAATTCTCTTCTCTGTGTGCCATGGAGAGGTCGAACCGCCGGGTGAGGATTCGCCATGCCTGATGATGGTACGACTGCTTGTGTAAAGGTTAGATGTAGCCCCTCCATCTGTCTTATCGAGCTCTATAATGACCACCACGGAGGATAGAAGCAGGTTGTCAGCCTGTGTCAAAGGCTGCCACACATCCAATGGGATTGAAGCCTTTGTTACACAGCAGATGTGTAGCGAGGAACACGAGGTCTTGCCTGATACCTTCTCCAGTATTGTGATTGTATGCTTAAAGTGGCTGGCGCTCAATCTATGTTTTCGCGTCCACGATGAGTCCTAGTGCTCATGGTCCGTTCGAGGCTTCAACCTGCTCGGCTTCAATCATTTCATCCCTGTTTTCTTCCAAGTCACCCTCGTCGTCGTCAGCCACATCGAGATCTCGGAGCTCAGCTGCCTCTTCATCGTCCACAGCGCTCGCGTTGTCGTCATCAACAGCTTCGCCGGCAGCCTTTTTCTTTTGTGCCCAGAGTTTCTCCGCACTCCGGGTGCCTTCGCCACTCTTTACTATGTTCCGCACCTCATTTGCCAAAGAGCACGCGTGATTGCCATATGTCCTCGGCGCCAATTGTGCTTCGGTCATGTTGTCTTTGGTGAGTCTGTCAGGAATCTTGCTGACGAGCTTGTAGTCTTCCACTGGCGGGTCTTCTTTAGCGAACAAGAATCTCATCTTGTCCTTCATGATCGTGCGAGCCTTGGCCAGCGTTCCATTGTGATACCAGCCCCACTGGAAAGGGTCACACTCTTCTCTAATGTTCTCAGTGTCGAAGATCTCCTTCACCATAGGGTCTGTCACATCGCACACTTGCCAGGTCTTGCCGTTAGCAGTAACGGTCTTCCCATCAAAGATGTGCGACTCTGGCGCGTCACGAGTGTGTCTGAGAGGCCGCGCCCAGCTAGTAGATGATGCTTGGAACTTTCCCTTCTCGTCCGCGGGATCTTTGAATGCTTCCTTGTCGACCTGGAACATCAAAGTCTGGTAGAAGCGGCACTTTGGGTCTTTTCGCGGGTCGACTCCATACTTGATAAGGCTGTCGCGCCAAGGGCCTGCCTTGAAGCTGTAGCCAACGTATTGCGTGGCTTCCTTGAAAATGGTATCACTGATGGGTGCCATCGAGTTTAAAGCAACACGCTTGGTGAGAAGAGGGCGCGTTTCGAGCAACTTCTGCAGCTCCTTCACCGCCTTTGGAAGCAGTTCGCCAGTCGGACTGCGCCGAGGAAGGTCGACTGGAGCTTTTTGTGGGATTTCGGGTGCGTCTGGTGCAAGACCCCAAGTGACACGTTTTGGAGCAGCAGAAATATTCTTGGCAGTCACTTGTCCGCTTTCGTCCTGGACATACACCACGCCAGACGCTTGCTGATATTCGTACTTGTGAGGCATGTCGAAGCTGGTGAAGGTGGGAGGACCAGGATGAGCCGTGATATCGTGGTTGCCAACATCAGTCCTGATACGAAACTTAGCCAGCTTATCATAGTCTGGCATCATAGTATTGTCTCTCAGCTTGTGCATGATTGCAAGATCAGCGCTACGAAGCTGGAAGTCTGGCAAAGTCCGAAATCGATGCGTTTCGCGAACCATTCCAACGGCTTCGATCTGGTATCTGCCCTCATTGTCGCGAAGTCTTTGGACGAGGCCTGGCGCAGTAATGCCAGCATCTTGTCGCTCTGATCGTTCTGGCTGCTGGAACGGTTCATCGGACCCTCGTTTGCGCTTACGGCCTGTCCGTTTCGGCACTGTTACCCTGACGAGCACATTTCTGGTTCGGCAACCTGTTGATGCGATCTTCTTGGCGAAGGGGTCATTGGGACGCAGTGACACGCCTGCCACTGGCTCGGGTAGCTGGTTCTGTTTGCTGGACAATTTCGTGTCGTCTACGTGATGCTCAAGAACCTACAAATAGCTTCCATGTCAGACAAGCATGTATCGCGTCCCACAGCAGACACCTACATGCTTGAGTTGAGCCTCGCCGCCCAGCGATCTGATGCCATTTTCGAAGTTGCGAATGATGCATGGATGCTCAACGCTCACGATGCGGGCAGTGCCGACAGCATGAATCGACGCTGCGGCGGGTTGATCACTCTCATGATCGTGGACTGCCGATGTGTGTTCCATCTCATAAGTTACAGGTCGAAGCGTGTCGCTCAAGATTTATAGCATATCTGCATCACGTGTTGCCGCGGAAGCAGTAGGCCGATTGTGTTGAAGCTATTCAACGCCAGCGAATCGGCGTGAAGGGGGGCTACTTCCCGCATGAACATCAAGATTGTAGCTGTACAAGCACACCGTACGCACGACTCGAGACCACTCGGCGCTGGAGTCGCAATTACCATTCCCCTCTCGCAATCTCTGCACACCTGGTATTCCGCGATTCGTACGTGTCGCTTTGGCCCTTCGCATCCTCGCAGATCCTGTGTCCCAGTCCCAGTGCTCGCAATCTTGGCAGCTTAAGTCGCGCTAGGCTTGGCTTCTGGACAGCGGCAGGACAACAGAGCGGACATCACCCACCTTAAGCGACTCTCCCTCGAGCCGTGCATTGGCACTTCCGCTGCACCACCGCTACCTGCAGCCGCGCCGCCTTCCCTCACGCTCCCTGGATCCCCTTTTCGAATTACGTGTGCGCAGCTCCCGGCGAGCATTGCGGAAGACGGCAGTGCAGATCGCAGATCGTGGCAGTAGCAGCAGTCTGAGGCCAGGGCAGGAACAACAGGCCAACTCCAACCCATCCTCGCATAATCCATTCTCGCAGCCCTGGCGCAGCTCAGTGAGCAGTGCTAGCCCTATCGTCGGCACACCACACTCTCTCCTACCAAAGGGCCGGGCCCACCCTTCGATACTCGACGCATGATGAAGGGCTTCAGGCAGCGCGTGGTAAGCTTGCCCCCCCCACCACTCTTCGCCAACCTCTAGTATTGATGGCCATTGACACAGCATGACCAGCTCTCGCGGAACAAGGACCGAGAGGGCAACAAGCTTGCGAAGAAAGGCGGCAAAGATGGCTCTTCGGGCACCGCGTCCCCCCATGGCGGCTCCAGCACCCAGTCGCCAGCTGGTTCCGCCCACGCTACGCCGACTTCCTCCACCAGCAACCTCGTCGACTCGCGCAACAAGCCATTGCCCTCTGATGCGCCTACACAATCACACCCCGGCGCGCCAATGCCTGGTCAGCCACAGATGAATATGGGCCCGAACTCAGGCCACTTCCCACAGCACGGCAATGCTGCCGCAAACCCCTCCAATAGTGGATCAAACCAGCAGGGAGGTCCTTCGACACCAGGCAGATTGGGACAGCTCGCTCCTAGTGTGGTAATCTCTCCTAGTGCTCCTGTAAGCTACCCTTTATGCATCAAACTCAAATAAAATCTAACATCAGCATAGCACGTTCCTCCACCAGGCGCTGCCGAGACCATGCCGCACGACCTTGCGCCGCCCAAGGCTGGCCAGAAGAGCTTGCTGTTCGATCGATTGCAAGCCACTCCCAAAGACACGGTGCCTGAAGGTATTAGGACGCCTAAACGACAGCACTCGTCACGGTTCGATATTTCAGACCAAAGGCAGCGTGAGCTCGAGAAGCTCCCGGGCTTCCATGAAGTCCCGCCGAACAGGAGACAGGAGCTGTTCATGCAGAAGCTTGATCAATGCAACATCATATTCGACTTTAACGATGCGTCTGGTGACATGAAGAGCAAAGAAATCAAGCGACTGGCGCTACACGAGCTTCTGGACTATGTCGCGCAGAACCGACAGGTCATATCGGAGCCCATGTACCCGAGAGTCGTCGAGATGTTTGCGAAGAACCTTTTCCGCCCGATACCGCCTCCGATGAACCCTCAAGGCGAAGCGTTCGATCCTGAGGAGGATGAGCCCGTCCTTGAGGTCGCGTGGCCTCACATCCAAGTCGTCTACGAGTTCTTCCTTCGCTTTATAGAAAGTCAGGATTTCAACACCAACTATGCGAAGCAGTACATCGACCATAGCTTTGTGCTGCAGCTGCTCGAGCTGTTCGATTCTGAAGATCCAAGAGAAAGAGACTTCCTAAAGACCACGCTGCACAGGATATACGGGAAGTTTCTCAATCTGCGATCCTTCATTAGAAGAAGTATCAACAACGTCTTCTTCCAATTCATATACGAGACGGAGAGATTCAATGGTATCGCGGAGTTACTGGAAATTCTTGGCTCGATCATCAATGGCTTCGCTCTGCCGCTCAAGGAGGAGCACAAACTCTTCCTCACACGAGTGCTCATACCTCTACACAAAGTGAAGAGCCTGAGCATGTATCACCCACAGCTGGCGTATTGCATCGTTCAATTTCTGGAGAAGGATGCAGCGCTCACAGAGGAAGTTGTGTTAGGATTATTACGATACTGGCCAAAGGTCAACAGCACGAAGGAGGTCATGTTTTTGAACGAGGTCGAGGATATTTTTGAGGTCATGGATCCAGCCGAATTTGCCAAGGTCCAGGAGCCGCTTTTCAACCAGCTCGCAAAGAGCGTTGCAAGCCCACATTTCCAGGTATGTCTTGATGGTATGCGTGCTTTTATGTCCTTCTGCTGACGTTGACAGGTCGCCGAACGTGCCCTGTATTTCTGGAACAATGAGTACTTCTGTAATCTTGTGAGCGACAATGTGGATGTGATCTTGCCGATAATGTTCGCACCTCTATACGAAAACTCGAAGGGTCACTGGAACCGGTAAGTTCAATCATGCATCACCATCTCTTGACTGCATGAAGCTTACGAGACATAGAACCATACACGGCATGGTATACAACGCCATGAAGCTGTTCATGGAAGTGAACCCGCAATTGTTCGACGAGTGCTCGCACGAGTACACCGAGCAACAAAACAACGCAGAAGCTGTCAAGGCGAACCGACAAGCGAAGTGGGACCGGCTGTCACAGCTTGCCGATCAAATGAAGCAGAATGGGCATGCTCCAGCGGTACGACCTCCCAATGCATATGGCAACACATCGAAAAGCCCTATGCGAACCGAAGACGGAGATCTGACCTCCATGGAACGACTCCGCTTACAGGACGACAGGAGAGCTGAAAGACACACCAATTCGGTACGTGGATGAGAAGCTCGAGCCTACCTCGCACACGCTGCACTCATCCCCAACATACTTACTCCCTTGAAAATGACCTTCTCCTTTGTATATTCGATCACATGCGCTTGTGCACTGCATCGCAAGCATCACTGTCTGCCTTGCGCTGCATAGCCTTGATCCTTTTCGTCCTTGTCGCTTTACATGCATGGAATGACAATCATGTCATGGCCTTTTGTTCTGATTGGATTTGGCGCGAATTTAGAAGCGTTCCCACGGCAGCAAAAGTCAGCATCAACACACGTCGTCGGACCGACCTAGCACTGGCAACAGGTCGCGAAGCAATAGCAAATCGAGCAATGCTGCGAATTGAGTGGCAGGCTAGCATTACTCTTGGGAGGAACTGGAACGAGGCGGGGGTCTTCTGTTTTTTTTTTGTGGTCTGAAATGAAGCGTCTTAGCTTGTGGTGTGGACCGAACAAATGCCTGAGCATGGCGTTTGAATACCTGGAAGGATAGGAGTTTATGAGATGGTATCCTACCAATGTCAGCGGAATATTGCTCAGCAAAACAATTAACAGTGTTCAACCTCAGATCGACTTTCAGATTCTTTGTCACGTGCAGTTCCAACAGCTTAGACAAGCTTTTCGTGGCGCTAAAGCTAAAATTTAGCAAGGCAGGAAATTGTGCCCTGAACATTTTGTCACTTCGACTTCAGCATGTGAAGACTCGCTATTTGCCTCGCTGCCCTTGGCTTGAGGCCTAGTCTTCAACACCAACAGCAGTATGACTACCTCTCAACCTGCCTTTCGGGCATTTCCTGGCTCTTCAGCTTTCTCAGATTTCCGGCTTGATCACCTCAAATCCGCCCTAGGAGCGAAGGATCTGCAGGCGATATGGGTACATTATGTATCGTCAGAGCGTCAGCTTTTGGCTGGAGAGATCTCCACCCTGGACCAGCTTCTTGAATATGGGAGCTACCCAGATTCAAAGAACGAGCTTTACGGCGCTCTGCTCAAGGCCGTCATTAATGGCAACCCTCCAGAGGAAGCGACAACTAAGTTGTTCTTCGTAAGCCCTCGAGCAGGCACAATCTCACCATGGAGCTCGAAAGCGACGAGCATTGCTCAAGTATGTGGCCTTGGCAATGTGGTTAGGAGGATAGAGCGTGGCATCGTTTTCGCCGCAAAATTTGAGCAGGCCCTCAAAAGTGATACCATTCCAAGTCCGGATTCGATATATGATCGCATGACGGAGACCCTCAGCACGAACCCGCCAGATCTCGATGCGATGTTCGCGCAGTTGCCACCTCAACCATTGGAACGAATTGATTTACTGCACAGCTCGGCAGGACCTAGAGCTGCGCTGGAAGATGCCAACAAGCGACTTGGTCTTGCGCTCGATTCATCCGAGATGGACTACTTGATCGATGCATACACGAATCAGCTTCAGCGTAACCCTACCGATGTTGAGCTCTTCATGTTTGCACAGGTCAATTCTGAGCACTGCAGACATAAGCAGTTCAACGCAGGCTGGACCATTGACGGCGTCGAGAAAGGCCGAAGCCTGTTTTCAATGATTCGAAACACACACAACACTCATCCAGATCATGTCATATCCGCCTATAGTGACAATGCAGCTGTTCTACAAGGTTTCACTGGAACCCACTGGGCACCCGAGCAGCTCAGCGGGGAGTGGAAGCAGACTAAGGAGACTGTACATTATCTTGCCAAGGTTGAGACGCATAATCATCCAACTGCTGTATCGCCTTATCCTGGGGCGGCAACTGGATCAGGAGGAGAGATTAGAGATGAAGGCGCCGTCGGCAGAGGTTCGAAGCCAAAGTCTGGGCTGGCTGGATTCAGCGTTTCAGATCTGCGCATACCTGGTCACGAGCAACCTTGGGAGATTGACATTGGAAAACCAGCTCATCTCGCAAGCAGTTTAGATATCATGATTGAGGCACCGATTGGAAGCGCTGCATTCAACAACGAATTCGGTAGGCCCTGCACAACTGGCTACTTCCGCACACTTTCGATGAATGTGCCTGTCAGCGAGACGTCGACTGAAGTCAGAGGCTATCATAAGCCAATCATGATCGCAGGTGGTGTAGGAACAGTGCGACCAGAGATGGCGCTAAAGAAGAAGGGTCTGGTAAGCTCTGGTGCCCACCTGATCGTGCTTGGTGGACCGGCCATGCTCATCGGTCTTGGTGGTGGAGCAGCCTCGAGCATCCAATCTGGCGAGGGAAGCGTTGATCTGGACTTCGCAAGTGTTCAGCGTGGAAATGCTGAAGTGCAGCGCAGAGCGCAAGAAGTCATTAATACCTGTACCTCGCTTGGCCAGCAGAGTCCGATACAGCTCATCCACGATGTTGGTGCTGGTGGCCTCTCTAACGCACTTCCAGAACTTGTCGAAGACGCCGGTTTCGGTGCGAAGTTCGAGCTTAGAGAGGTTGACAATGCTGATCCCAGCTTGAGCCCTTTGCAGATCTGGTGTTGCGAGGCTCAAGAGCGATATGTCATGGCGATTGCGCCTGATAAGCTCGATACTTTCATCAAGATTTGCAAGCGAGAACGTTGTGGCTACTCGGTCGTTGGTCAAGCACAACAGGAGCAACGTCTTGTTTTGATGGATCGTGATTCGAAAGACGAGCCAACGCCAATCGACTTGCCGATGTCGACACTTTTTGGGAAACCTCCCAAGATGCACAGGACCGTGGACTCTCGCAAGCTCAAGCTTCCAGCATTTGACAGCAGTCTTTCCACTTATCTTCCGAAGTCTCCAGCGACCACTCAAGCAGTCTTGCCAAACGCGGTAGATAGGGTTCTTGCTCTTCCAGCTGTCGGCTCCAAGTCGTTCCTCATCACGATCGCTGACCGGACTGTTGGTGGTCTTACCGTGCGAGATCAGATGGTCGGACCTTGGCAAACTCCTGTTGCAGATGTCTCAGTCACTGCGACGTCGCTCACACCTGGTATCAAGACTGGCGAGGCTATGGCCGTGGGAGAGAAGCCCACACTTGCTCTTATTTCTGCCGCAGCATCAGCTCGTATGGCAGTGGCTGAGTCACTTCTTAACATCGCCGCTGCAAGTATTCCCAATCGTCTTAGCAAGATCAGACTTTCGGCGAACTGGATGGCAGCAAGCAGTCACCCTGGCGAAGGTGCTGCGCTCTATGAAGCTGTTGAGGCTATTGGTATGCAGCTATGTCCCGAGCTAGGCATTTCTATCCCAGTTGGCAAGGACTCGATGTCAATGAAGACTAAGTGGGAGGGTAAAGAAGTCACTGCGCCGCTTTCATTGGTCATCTCTGCTTTCGCACCAGTCAACGATCTTGCCAGTACCTGGACGCCCACACTCAAACGACAAGAAGATGTTGGCGAAACACTTCTGATGTTTGTTGATCTCGCTGGAGGCAAGAAGGCCCTAGGTGGCTCGGCTCTGGCGCAGGTCTTCAGCCAAGTTGGCAACACGGCTCCAGATGTTCACGATGTTGACTTCATCAAGGACTTCTATCATGCTGTCGAGCAGCTTCACGAGTCTGACGTCGTCCTCGCCTATCATGACCGATCAGACGGTGGTCTGTTCACCACCCTGGCTGAAATGATGTTCGCTGGCCGCTGTGGCATCGATCTAGCTCTTGACAACATCGTCAAATCTGGAAGACCACAAGATGTGATTGAGACGCTTTTCAACGAGGAGCTAGGTGCCGTCTTCCAGATCCGCAAGAAGCATGAGAATGTGTTTCGCGGTGTCTTCGCACCAATGTCTCCGATGAAGATCGGCACTGTGCCAAAGGCTTCGAAGCAGGAGCTGACAATCTACTATGGCGCCGACTGTGTCTACCGAGTACAGAGAGCTGAGTTGCAGCAGAAGTGGCACCACACATCTTGGGCGATGCAGAGTCGAAGAGACAATCCTGCGTGCGCGGATGTAGAGAAGGAAAACATCCTCAATGACCAGGATCCGGGCTTGCAGTACAAGCTTACTTACAAGCCAGATGAGAACATCTCGACCTGGAGCACGACCATATCATCACAAATTCGGACCAAGCCACGGGTTGCTATCTTGCGAGAGCAAGGCGTGAATGGGCAGGCTGAAATGGCCTTCGCCTTCGCTACAGCGGGCTTTAGCCCAATCGACGTGCACATGACAGACATACTCTCTGGACGGTTCTCCCTCGCCTCGTGCGTTGGGCTTGCAGCCTGTGGTGGTTTCAGCTACGGTGATGTTTTAGGTGCTGGCCAGGGTTGGTCCAAGAGCGTGCTTCTTCACGAGAGCACTCGCAACGATTTCAAGGCCTTCTTCGAGCGGAAAGACACCTTCGCTCTCGGTGTCTGCAATGGCTGTCAATTCTTGTCAAGATTGACGGAGATTATTCCAGGCGCAGAGAACTGGCCGACTTTCGAGCGCAACATCAGCGAGCAGTACGAAGCTCGAGTCTGCATGGTTCAGGTTACGAATCCACCTTCGCAACCACCTTCGGTCTTCTTGCACGGTATGGAGGGCTCGTACCTTCCGATCGTAACAGCTCATGGCGAAGGTCGTGCAAACTTCTCGCATACTGGTGCTTCATCTCCGCAAGCTCTCATTGACCAAGGCTTAGTTTCGATGAGGTATGTGGACAACAAGCTGAATCCGACTGAGCGATATCCATTCAACCCCAACGGCAGCCCTCTTGGTATTACTGGCGTCAGAACTCCAGATGGAAGAGTCCTGGCATTGATGCCGCATCCTGAACGTACTATCTTGAAGGAAGTCACCAGTTACCTGCCAGCTGAGCAGGCGAAGGAGTGGGGCGAATTTGGTCCATGGTCAAGGATGTTCAAGAGTGCGAGAAGATGGGTCGGCTAAGATATGACTTCTCTTCATGTCATAACTGGCGGGCAAAGTCGGTTTCTAGAATTGAGGTACGATAGATCAATGAATCTCTTTCCATGTCACCCGGATCTTCCGGCGTCGTACGTGTACGAGAACTAATCGTCATGATGGTATGAACTGCAGCATATCGTCAACGATAACGACCGGCATCGCTTGAAACGACACTGATTTTTGGAAGAAAACAATGATGATGAAAGTCTGCGAATATATACGAGTTCGCTTTCGCAAGGTCAATCGTTCAGCCCCGGTCGCGAAGTAAGCTCCACAATGGCGCTCATCTTGGCGACTCTGATTGGGTGCGCCAGATATGCTTCTGAAACGGCCTGTGCTTCTGCATGGGAGGTCGCTTAGCTGGGATTGCATCCTACACACCACCGCACCCGCGCCGCACGGCTGGAGCCAATGTTATTAATGGCAGGCCCTTCAATGGACTTCAGCTCTCCCTTGAGCTATCGACTCAATTCTGAACAAGACATATACTTTTCTCGGTACTGAATCACTTGCAGTCTTCGGTACTTGCCAGTTAGTATGCCATCCTATATCACGATCGGAGTGGCATTGGTGGTGGTATACTTCTCCTCGTTCGTCTATAGATTTTTGAAGAATTGGAGAAATGCGCGGAAGTCAGGCTTGCCATATTTCTTTGTGTGAGTACACTCTCCGCTCAAGTCAAGTCTATCACTAAGGATCGTGCAGACCTCTCGATCAGAATCACTTCATATGGATGATTACTTCAGTCCCACTTCGTCCTTGGCTCAAGCGAAGTCTTCCATCATGGATCACAGATCGCATCTCACTTTGTATCTACGGCCATGAGTTTCACGAAGGCACACGCCAGTACGAAGTTTGGGGCAGACCGCAGGGCAACGAAGATACAGTCGTCATGGTCACGCCGGGTCTTTACGAAATGAACACGAGGGACCCTGAGCTTGCTATGGAGATCTTGAGAAACTATCGTGCATTCACACCTCATGATCTTACAGTTCTCTTCATGGCGAGGTTCGGACAGAATGTGCTTACGAGCAATGGCGACGACTGGGTCAGGCAGAGAAAGGTCATTGCGAGCACGATCAACGAGCGCATCTCGAAGACTGTCTTCAACGAAAGCGTCCATCAGACTGCCGGTCTTCTTGATGAAGTCGTGGGTGAAGAAAAGCAGACTGGAGAAAGTGCGAAGATCTTCGACTACATGAAAAAGATCACCATCAACGTCTTGTCCGGAGCAGGAATGGGCGCCAAAGTCGAATGGAACGACAACGCGAACGAGAAACCCAAGCCTGGCTTTAAGATGACCTATATCGACGCTGTTAAAGTCATCATCGATGCCGTAGCAGGACCAATCATCCTCCCAAAATGGTTCCTTGACTATTACCCAAAGAGCCTCCCGGGACACGATCTGATGAGAAGTCTCGGCCTCGCGATTGACGAATTCCCAATCCACACGAAAGACCTCCTCGAAGCAGAAAAGATCCGCACAACACAACTCGGCGAAACAAGCAGTAACATCATGTCCCAACTCCTCAAAGCCTCCGAAAGCGAAAAAGCCGGCCTCTCCGACGACGAAATGATGGGAAACCTCTTCGTCTTCACAGCAGCAGGTTTCGATACAACAGCCAATACCCTCTCCTTCGCCCTCGTCCTCCTCTCCCGCTACCCAGAATGGCAGAAATGGATGCTCGAAGAAATCGACCAAATCCTCCCCGCAGAAAACGAAGAACTCGACTACGTCTCAATCTTCCCACGCGCAACCCGAATCCTAGCCATAATGTTCGAAACCTTACGCCTCTTCCCACCAGTCATCCATCTCGCAAAACAAACTCGGAAAACAGAATTCCTCACCGCATCAAATGGGAAAACTTATCGTATTCCAGCTAAAGCTTCAGTCTACATAAACATAGTAGCTCTCCACCGCGATCCTAGCGTTTGGCGGAATCTGAACCTCCCATCAGATACTCCTCCATCAGATCACGATGAAACTCTCTTCCGTCCCTCCCGCTGGATTAAGTTAGGAACTGGAGAATTCTTCCGTCCACCACCAGGATATTTCATACCTTGGAGTTCAGGACCGAGGATTTGTCCAGGACAGAAGATGGCGCAGGTGGAATTCGTGAGTATATTTTTGGTTTTGTTTAGGAAGTGTAGGATTGAGGCTGTGAGGTTAGATGGGGAAAGTAAGGAGGGGATGGAAGAGAGATTGGACAAGAAGATGAGAGAGAGTATAAGTATCTTGACGTTACAGATGAATGATGTGTATAATGTGAAGGGGCATGAGGATCCCAAGGGGTTGAAGTTGAGGGTGACAAGGAGGAGATGATGTAGATGGGTGTATGTGTGAGGAAAAAGGTAGACGCATGTGCATGCGAGAGACAAATACTTCTTTGATTACAATGCTTCGCATATCTGTATCTTGCTCACTACTGCTATTCGATTGATCCTTTGCTCGCTCGCTCGCAGGGATGAACGACAAGAACGCCTTAGCGCCAACACATCAAACATGCTTGTCTCTATCCCTGCTTTTGCAGCAGTAGTGCAACTCGTACACTATTATTACGACCTCCCCATTCCCATCGACCATTTATGAGCCGATGCTCACTTCCAAGTCCAACTCGACCCTCAGCTGAGCAATGATATCAGCGCTGTAGCCTTGCTGTGCACAGTAGCTCTCGAAGCAGGAGTTGGTCAGTGGGTGGCAGTATCCGAGGACTGCTTGTTTGTAAGAAGCAATGTTGACGCCGACACCAATGCCAATGCCAACGCTGGCACTGAGGTGGAATTGTGATCTGAGACCGGCAATGACCTCGTCAGAGTAGTTGTATTGGTCGCAGACGTCAGTGAAGCAGGTGTCGAATGCCGGGCAGCCGCAGGACCAGTTGGTGCATTGCTTCTTGACGACTAGGACGGCGGCTGAAATGTCGGCTTGGATGTTGACGCTCACATCGACGCCGATCCCAATGCCGATTTGTGGGTCGCGTGCTTCGAGCTCGTTGATGTTCTGCTTGATGTCAGTATAGTGTACGTTATTGACGATCTGCTGTCGTGTGTGACTCACGTCCGCTGGAACCAATGCTGCAGCCTCTGGTTGTGGAAGAGCAACAGCGTTACTGAGAGCCAAAGTGGCCAGAATGGCCGAGATGTAGCTGAACTGCATGTTGGATGAGGAGGGCTGATGAATGGACTTGGGTTCAGCTTTCAAGCTTGAGGCTCTTTGAGGCGGTGGGAAGAGATGGAGGAGGCCGATGGTAACAACCTTTTGCAGCGGCTGGCATGCGTCTTTTGTATGCTGATTGTCCCATGTCTATCAACGAACCTGGATTGGGAAGACATCCATCTCCATGCCTGTGGAGCTTGTATTGACTTCCTGCCCAGCAGCGTGCCATTCTCGCCACTCATATGCCGGCCTGGTTGTGACATTGCGTCCGCGGCTCTGCAGATTTCCTATTCGGTCGTGGCGTGAGTAGAAGAGGTGTTGTTTGTTTGGTGGAGCTTAAAGGAGAACATGCTAAAGTTAGAGGTCTGGTATAAACTTCTTCAAGGCGTTCCTAGAAGACTCGCAGATCCATGTTCGCCAAGAGTGGTCCAGAACCCAGAAATTTGAACCCGACACAACCCGTCTTCGGTGCGCTATAAGCAAAGTTTTCCAGGTTGCGGGCGGCTCTGAGCATTTCTTACAAGCGAGAGCAGAATCGTTGGAAAGTGCAACGTCGATGTATTGATGCAACAAGTTTTGCTGCATATGCATATAGCTCCATGCTAGCTGGATGCCGATTTGGGAGTTGTCGGTAAGTCAAGCTTCTGCCGCAGCTGTCACTGTAGATCCAGATTTAGCTACCGAAGCCTCTATTGAGTGTAGGTGTGCAGCTATTATTAAAGTTTTTCTCGCGCGGTGAAACATGATTAGGTTTTGTACCTCTCAGGGCATATCCAGGAGAAGTCAGGCCCCATATCAGCATACGTGATCTCGCCTAGACGGAGCAAAGACGCCGGGAAATGAGGTCCAAGGACTTTTGAGTAATGGTACTGGTTGGTAGATAGCCGAACAGCGAGAGGACCAGTGAGCATCCATGTGATGAGGTCAAAGCGAGCAAAGAGTCACGCACTTCTGCCAAGGGCTTAACTCTCAGGTCCATCAGCGCACCAGGTTGAGAGCTCAATCGGAGATTTTCTGTTTGTCGGGTCAACGTATCGCAGAAAGAGAGTCAATTCCATCTGCAATTCCTATGCCTCATCGCTGACCGGGTGAAATCAAAGCGGCCACGTCTTACACGACCTGCTTGGAGCCGCTAGTCACTGTTCAAATTTCAGAGCTCGTATTCATGAAAAGGGTGGAAGTCGGGTGTTTCGTGCAGCTGCCGACGCATCAGCGCCGATGTGAGCTGTAAGATTGATCCTAGTAGAGGAGTTATACGTGTATATGTGGGTCGCCGCGAAAGGAAAGCACATCTGAACACTTTCAGAGAGCCTTGAAAGGGCCTTTGGGATTTTTGCGCGAGACTTGCGTAAGCGGCAGAAAGACTGCATGGTGAGCCTGCGTGAGGAATTCGGCCAGGATGAGGTGGTGGTCGTAACTCTGACGACTGAAGTCGCAGGCATAACGTTGACAAAGATGCGATAATATTGATCATGTTTTGGGTCTGAGGTCTCGGTGAGCACTTCTTGCTGCACAAAATCAGGGCAACGACGCTTGCGGGAGCGGATCGTTCGGCTACCACGTTGTGCTTTTGGCAGGCACGTTCTCTCCTTGTGCCGTGATCCGACGTTGTTCTGAATGCAATGCGATGCGACATCGTCCTGCTGGCTGCTGCCGACAGTCTGCATGCTGGGCATCGCGCTCGTCAGACCCTAAGCGCACTTGCTCGGGCTTCTGCTTGCGATGTCCCGCTGCAAATATGTCCGCAAGCTTAGCACCATCTACCGCTGCCCAGGACAATTCAGTATCGTAGTCTCCTTCGTGTTCCATCCAGCGCACTCGAGAGTTATGCTCCTGCCGGCGGCCGTCTGATCCAGCACAATCGCATCACGTAGGAGCAGGTGCAGAGGGCCGATGAATTGGTAGTGAAATGGAGATCGTTTGCAGGAGCCCAACTTAGGCTCTATTGATCGCCTTGCGCTTGCTCGGCGGTGGAAAGCTGACCGTGAGGCGATGGTCGGAACCGCGATCTAGACCAGCATGGGTGTCTCACTCTGAATGCATACCGATCGCATCTAACTCTTCTTGGACAGACTCTGCACAGCCTTGCTCTTAGTCGCCTTCGGATCGATGCCTTTTCTCTTCAACGCCTTCTTCAGGCTTCTTTCAATGATTTTGTCATCCTCTTCATCGTCCCAGCCCCCAAAGTCGTCCTCCTTGACACCATTCTCCCCATTCTCATTATCTTCCTCTATCACCGCACCGCCATCGACGTCTTCTCCATCATCGTGAACTCCATTGCTCTGCTTCTCTCGCCTCTTCTCCTCTGCACTGCCTTGAGCTCGCACAGCATTAGCTGGCGTAGGACCGGTCTTCCTGAATTTAGCGACAAAGAAGCCATCAACATTGTAGGCATGTGGGTAGTATCGTCGTGTCTCTTTCATGCTTGGGTGAAAGCGCTTTGCCTGATACTTGACGAAACCTTCCTTGCCAAACACAAGACCAGTCGGTACAAGCTTGACATTAGGTCGCTTGTTCAGCACATACTGAACAACTTGCTCGTTCTCTTCTACCGTTACCGAGCAGGTCGAGTACACGATGTAGCCGCCGGTCTTGCTTGCGTGGTCCACAGAATCTACTGCAGCGAGTAGAAGCTGCTTCTGCAGATGCGGAAGGCGCAGGAAGTCGTCAGGCGTCTTGTTCGTCTTTACACTGGCATCTTTCGCGATGACGCCAGTTCCCGAGCACGGCGCATCGAGCAGCACTCTGTCAAATCCGCCCATCACCTTGGGAAACTCCAAAGCAGAGTAGTTGCACACAATCGTGTTCTTGACGCCAAGTCTGTGTATGTTTCCAATCAGACCCTTCGCACGATCCTTGTTTGAATCGTTGGAGAAGATGACACCGGTATTCCGCATCAATGCCGCTAAATGTGTTGTCTTTCCACCTGGCGCAGCTGCCATATCCAAAACTCGCTCATGCTCTTGCGGTGCCAATGCCATGACGGGAAGGAATGAAGATGCAGCTTGTAGAATGTAGTGGCCTGCGAGGTATTCAGGCGTTGCACCAAGCGGCACTTGCGATTCGAAGATCTGCAGTCCGACTTTCGACCATTTACCCACTGGTTCCAGAGTCACGCCTCGGTTGATGAGCGCGTGCGCCAAGTCTCGTCTATGCGTGCGGAGGGTGTTGGTTCTGATGACCATGGGTCGTGGCGTCTCGTTGGCGTCGAAATAGGCGAGTGCTTCTTGTGGTGGAAAGAGTGAGAACAGCTTCTCGGCCAAAAAGGACGAGTAGCCATAATACGTGCAGATGTCTCTCAGCAGAGACGATGTGTATTCTGCTCGACTCTTGCCCGGTTCTGCTAGCTCTTTGAATGAAGTGAGCACACGCACAGTCTCCGTTATCCTTGTGCGCAGGAGTTGAAGGTCTGGCGCAATCAAATTTGACTGCCCATCTTCGCCCTCATCTGGTATGTCCGCAGCAATGTTCGTCTGTAGCGCTCCGTCCTGGAGTTCTTCCTCCGCCTCCTCCGCCTCCTGCGCCTTCTGTTCGTCAAGTCTCCGTGAGAGGCCAGCAATGTTCGCGGCGGTCAAGGTTTCTTCCGCATCTGAATCTTCGTCTTCTGACCACATTTTCTCCTGTCGCACTTCGCTGTCGGATATGTCAACATCATCGTCAGACGGCGCATTGGCGAAATCGTCAGCATCGCTTCCGACCTCGTCGTCGCTGAAGTCTAGATCTTGTTCAATGCCGCCAATTTCGTCTTCAAGCACGTCTGGATCATCGATCGCATCGCCGCTCAAGTCTGCAATTTCATCGTCTTCGTCGCCTTCAGGCTCGGGTATTGGCTGCTTTTTGGACTTCTTTATTGCTGGCGCAGACTTCTTTACTCCATTCGTCTGAGCTTTCTTTGCTGGCTTAACCTCTACAACTTTTTGCTTCTTGATCGCAGATGTAGTTGGTGCCGCAGACTTGCGCTTTCTCGTCACGAGAGACTCATCTAACGGCGGCGGCGGGCCTTGCTTTTTCATGCGACGTCCCACTCCCATTTTGGCTGTATGTATGGCTGATGTGCAGTACGATATTTCATCTAAAGTTCAGATCGGACTTGGAATTTTTAGGGACGGACCTGACTCCGCCGATGCTGGATGCTTGGCTTGGCTTGGCAGTCGCGTTGGGCGAGGCGTGAAACCATCGAGGCATCTCGCTCTGAGCTCTCTCTTCCGAAACGTTTCCCACATCGATCTCGACCTGTCATAGTGCAAGGCACTTCTGGGAAGCATCGGAGCCATATTGTTGCTGTCTAGAACGCACGGCTTCCTTCAGATGGCCTGATCCTCAACACCATGCAACTCTCGTACACGTGCTCCACGCCACAATGCTCAGGCGAGACGCGATCTCGCTCCATAGCTTCAGCCGCACCTCCACGCTGGCCCTCGAGGACTGAAGGCGACCTCTCCTTTCGACGTTGTATTGGAAAATCTTGCCCGACCTGCGCATACTGAGCCACATGCATTACTTTGACCATCGCAGAAATCACTCGTCTACACCAGTTTCTACGTCGAGTCAAGGATAGTATTGCGCTAGATCTTTTGAAAGGAGCGGAACAGGTTCTACCATTATGCCTGTGACTCTCAAACATGGCTGCGGGAGGGTCATCCACTCAATACTTCCAAGGCAATGTCGCTAGTGGCCATGCAAGAGTGCAATATGGCAACGTTCACCACCACTATGCAGAGCGCACGGAGCTCGAGCAGCAGCAACGGACCATGAAGATCAGGGTCGATCGCGCTCGAGACGTAAGGGATACGATCAACGACATCATCAGTTGGCTTGCTGCTCCTGATGCAAGCTATACTCATCACGAAGCTTATAAGAAGCACGAACCTGGAACTGGAAGGTGGTTTCTGGACAGCGAAAAGTATTCGAGCTGGCTCACGGCAAGCTCGCGCATTTTATGGCTGCATGGGAAGGCTGGATGCTGTAAGACGACCTTGTGCTCAATGGTCGTAGAGGACATTGCACGTCATGTGTCAGGAAAGGACAGCACCGGTTTCGCGTACTTCTATTTCTCGTTCCGTGATGTTGCAAAACAAAGCTACCAAGCCTGGCTGCTATCCACTATATCTCAGCTTCTTCTCACGACGTGGGCAAAGGCGGATGGGATTTTGAAAGTGCTTGAAAGCCGAGCAGCCGTACTAAATAAGAGACAAGAGGATGACGGGCCCCACCTTGATATCCTGGACTGGTCGGTCGACAGATTGGACATTGCGCCTGTATATGATGATCTCCGAGCTGCACGCGCGCGAAATCATAAGCATCCCAAAGACCTCGAGTTCATCCTCCACGATCTCATTTCTTGTCAGGCATCAGTGTATCTTGTGCTGGACGGCCTTGATGAGAGCCCTGAAATTGGCGATCTCAGGAAAGATGTCATGGAGGGTCTGAAAAAGACAGTGGATGAACACGAACAAGTCAAAATGCTCATCACCAGTCGCCGAGAATCTGACATCGAGGCTTTTATGAATCAACTTTGTGACAGCATTGTCGCGATAGAGGTAAAACCGGTCAACGACGATATCATGCGCTATGTCAATACGGAGATGGAAAGACACCAGAAACTGTCGTCTCTCGGCGAAAGCACGAAGAATGAAATCAAGTGTACGCTTACCGAGAAAGCAGATGGAATGTAAGGGGCATGTCTATGTGTGATTACTTTCCTACTGACACAGGCAGGTTTCGCTGGGTCTTCTGTCAGCTTGATCAAATTAAGCAATTAAAGCTCCTGACACCGAATTATGTCTCCTATGCTCTTCGTGACTTGCCGAAGACCCTCGACGAGACGTACGAGAGGATCCTGGTCCAATATGAAGGGATACAAGAAGTAAGGATTGCAATGGAGTGGCTGGCTTTTTCAGTCCGGCCATTGAAACTACAGGAATTGCGAGAAGCCTGTCTGGTGACCACCGACCATGAATGCTATTTGCAGGAAACCGGACGAAGCGCGATCGAAGGACTCATCGAAGGCATGTCGTCCCTCATTCAGGCACAGAGCGGTGAAAAACTTGATATATCCGCACGAGAAGTCACTTTGGGCCATTACTCGGTCAAAGAATATCTCGTATCCGCTCGGATACAGAAGAGCGCAGCAGCAAGCTTTCACCTGATGGAAAAAGTCAGCCACGCCACGATCGCACAAAGTTGCATTGCGTATATCCTACATGCTTGTCGTCCCAAAGAATACGAGCATAACGGGGAATCCAAAGCTATCCATTTCAACGCTGATGGCCTACGCTCAGCTCCGCACGGAACATTGTTATCAGAGATATATGGGTCAGATCTGGATCATCAGTTCTCATTCAAAAAGGCGCTGCGAGATCACTACCTTTCTGTGTGGGATCACTTTCCGCTTCTCACATACGCTATCAGATGGGTTGAGCATCAGCGTCGCACTGAGCCGTCGCGCATCGCGCATCAGGCTGATCAAGCTTTACAATTCGTATTATTCAACTCTCGGGAAGCATCGCGATTTCTGCGGTATATTGCTGCGTCTCCCATAAGGGCCTCCCCGATGTACAGAAATAAGGACAACCCTGACAGCAACCTGGAACGCAATTTATCCATTGACCCAGAGTTCGCCAGTCGTAGTTCAATCGCTGGCTTTGGACTTATTCTTGCGAGCCATGAAGGGCTTATTGATACCGTCAAAAACATAATCAATGAGGAGATCCGTTGGTCGGGATTTGCAAGCGACCTTGCAATTGCTCTGGTCGCAGCTTCACGAGCCGGCAACACCGACATCGCGCGATGTGTCGTTAATGGGGGTGCAGATATCGATTTTGTCTGCGGAAAGATGGGAACAGCTCTGGAACAAGCATGCTTTCGTGGTCATACTGAAATTGCATCTTTATTGCTTGAACACAATGCAGACCATAGCCTGTTTGCAATTGGAACGCCATTGCAGCGCGCATCGATGAATGGCTATGAGCAGATTGTGAGGTTGCTATTGGAAAAGGGAGCAAGTCCAAACTATGTGCCGACATCAGGCACAGCTCTACAACACGCGGCTGCCGAGGGCCACCAGAACATCATCAAGGATTTGTTAAGCGCTGGAGCGGACCCGAACCTGCTGGGCGAAAAGTTCGGCGGGACAGCAATACAACGTGCCGCTTGCGAAGGCCACGCGGACTGCGTGAGATTGATTGCACAAGCAGGAGGCGATCCTGATCGAAACGAGCCGGGGACTTATGCTGCTATCTATCGTGCCATATTTCTGAAGCGTGTGGAATCCATCGAAGCACTCATCGATGCAGGAGCTACACTTGGACGGGGACATCGAAGGAATGACACGCCTCTCCATGCAGCGATTCGCGGTTACGCAGACGACATTGCGCATTTGTTGCTGCGCGCCAATGCGCCAGTCAACGAGCAGGTCCAAGAGCAGAGCAACTTGCTGGAACACGCGATACGTAACACCGCAGAGACATCTGGTGTTGTTGAGGCAATACTGGAAGCCGGATTCGACGTCAACGTTCTGCCATCCCCTTTCGTGGTGACCAGTGATACCACAGCACGCATATTAGCACGATACAATGTCCGAAATCTATATCAGTCATGGGTCGAGGCGTACAGGATCGACCTGCCACAAGATAGCCAAAATCAGACTTTCTACTACTTAGATGAGTTCAACCAGTGGCACAGGGCATTTACAGCAACGGAATCTCAAGCTGGAGCGCAGGCGACAAGCCAAGCTCAGGATAGGCGACAAATTTATGTCAGATGGACCGATGAAGTCGGCCAACGCCTGTTGGCGGAAGACTGGATTCCGATGACTCCCAGGACAGAATATTCGCCTCCAGCGTCCTTTTCTGAGCGCTCACCTGAATATTTGCGAACTCTTGGCAAGACTTATTGGTATGACGATGCCCTTCTGGACAGTCCCGGACCACGGGTCAGCCGACGCTGGAGTCTAGACTCTTTGGAGAATTTCCGACCCTCGACGCGTTGGTCAGGCTTCAGTGATCGTCCGCGCTCTTACGGTGAAGGTAGAGAGTTGCAAGACAGCGACAGCCAAGGCGATGCCGAACACACGAGTGACTTAGAAGGAGAGAACGACTCTGATGATTGGAGCGTGGCAAGCAGATTTGAGGCCGAAAACAAGACTATTATCGTACCGAACGACGAGACTCCATCCCTAGAGCAGGACGAGGGAAGTCGAATGCCGATGATACTGCGTACTCCCTTTTCGCTCCGAACGAATCAAGCACAAAGTCTTGGCGGCTCAGCTTTATTGCTTCACAGCAGGACTCCTTCTCCTTCTGAAAGACCTTTAGCGGACGGACCTGAAGCTGATGTTGACTGAATGTGAATGCCCGCATGGCATATGTCATGTGCACGGACGTCCTGTTGCTGGCACGTGCACATGACTTCCCGCTTGGAACGAGGATATTCAGAAGCACGACATATCTTGGCCTCCAGCTTCGAATTCCGCTCTTTTTTCTCGGCATCTCACAATGGGCGCACTCATTATGACGCCTCCTTTGCACGGAATCTTTAGCCCAGATGACAAGACTCGAAGTCGCGAGGCTCGACTGTACATCTGCTTGACTTACCCGCTGAGATACACATGCGCATTGCAGAGTCCCTCGACGATCGAGCCCTTATCTCACTGCGCCGAGTCTGTCGCATCCTCGAGAAGAACAGCAACGACACATTTCTGGAGCGGTTCTTCACTTCCCGAGCACATCTTGTCACCACGAAATCGCTAGAAGTTTTGCGCAACATTACCGAGAAAGCAGACTTCGCCCGCCACATCAAAGAGATCGATCTGGTGACTGCTGAAGTGGGCTATTTTGAGAAATACTCTTCCTGGTACGTGCGGGATGCGCAACGTGCTCAAAAGATCCTACCGAAGACATTGAACGAAATCCTTCGCGGCCTCGCTGGAGTATCCTCGCGGCCGACAATCAGACTCTACGGAGAACGCGTTGCGCTCATAGACAACCTCAGAATCTACGGCCTCAAGGACTACTGGGCTGTAAGTGATCTCACGATGTCAAACACCATGCTCAGATCAAGTTTCGACATCAACACCGGCGCACGAGATCTTCTGTTCGCGATGGCAAATCACCCGCCGATGGCCCAAGGACTTCAGCTCGGCTATTGCCAAACACATCTCAATCCGGACCGTGCGCTTGCTCCTTTTGCATCATTCTTACCGCAAAAGCTTTCTGAAGACAAGTTGGCAGAGCTGTGTCCATCTTGGGCTTGCATTACATCATTACAGATGACCTTGATCTGGTACCAGGGTCGTGAATGGCCCATTGATAGTGACCTTTTCCAACTCATCAGCGGCGCATCCAATCTGACCAGCCAGGAGATCTTCCTAACCTGTCGATGGAATCAGCTCCACGAGGCCTTGAACCCGCTGGCTCATCTCAAGTTGCGACATCTGGCTATAGGCGGCGGTCAGGGCTCACTTGATTCTTTTCGCGACATCCTTGCGTCATATCGGAATACGCTCACCAGTCTATCGATCGACCATATCGAGCTTCATGGCGAGCCTTCAGAGGGATTGGAGCTACTGCAGTGAATTGGGCGGATTTGCGGTTGAAGACTCTCCGTATGAAGCTCTTTTGCCTCAATGGTCACGGAGATAAGCCATGGAAATTGCAAACTGAGCATGGCGTCTACACCTTCAAGCTCGAGAGTAGTGGAGAAGGCTCAGTCGCAGAGACTCTAGAGCATGTTGAAAATTGGGCGACCTTCAAGGAAATGAAATTGTAATCAAAAATACGACAAGGTATCGGGTCTCATAGCGAAGACTTGAGCACGCTGCCTAGTGTATGGTTTACCATGCATCCGAATTAGCATTTCTCAAGTGCCTTGCATCTTCAGAATCGCCACTGGGACCTGAGAAAAAGCTTTTCGACACATCTGAGTACCGGGACAGCAAGAGAGTTGCGACATGGCACCGGACGAGAGTATCAAAGGATCACATACCACCGAAAGCATGAAGTTTTGGGGCTTTAAGGTTCGATCACTATACACACTACATCTCGATCTTACTGTCGCGCATGCTGACACCTGCACGTATCCGCGGCTCGCTCTGCCTTGCCTGAAACCTCTGCGCTGTATTGTATCGTTAGTGGTTGTGGAAGAAGTCGCTAGATCGGAACATTAGTCAGGTCATCTCTCAAGGAACGCTAATGCTGCTCTAGGTCGATACTTACACGATGTCGCCGATGTCGCCACCAAGACGACCTGCTGGGCCTTGACCATATGGACCACCGTATGGACCGCCGTATGGACCGTATGGACCATTATCATATGGGTCGAAGCGATTGTATCCGCGGCCATATGGACCGTATGGCCCGTTGTTGTAAGGGTCGAAAGGTCCTGGACCGCCGAAGGGACCGCCGAATGGACCGAAGTGCTGAGCATCTTGCTTGCCTTGAGCATCCTGCTGAGTCTGCTGCTCTTGAGCTCCCTGCTGTTCCTGAGTAGCTTGCTCATCACGCTTGGCAACACCGCCACTACACTGAAGTCAGTCAAGCTCACTCCAACTCAAGTCGATGTTTCACTCACAGCAAAGACCCAGCAACGCCCAACGGAGCACTCGCCACATTCGCCGCAGCATTGAACCCAGCACCAGCAGCTCCAAGTCCAGTGTTCGCAACCTGGCTAGCAGCATTTCCAGCAGCATTGAATCCGCCAGCAGCGACGTTCAAGCCTTGGTTCGCAACGCCCGCAGCAGCATTGAAACCACCTTGAGCAGCGGCGAAAGGCGCAGCTGCAAGGTTTCCGGCGCCGTTGAAGTTGACACCGAATCCTCCTCCTCCATTACCACCTCCGTTGTTGCCCCACTGGTATTGGTAGCCGGACTGTTGGCAGTTCTGGCAGTTCTGACGGCGGTCGAGAGGTGCTGCGCTGGCGAGACCTGCTACGCCGAGGGCGACGGTGAGGGTGGATTTGCAGTGCATTTTTGTTGATTGAAGCGAATGTATTCAGTTGGAGAAAGAAGGAGAGAGAAGCTCTGTTTTGCTTTCTTGTGTGACTTGGTCTGGATGACGAGAATACTGTCGCAGAGTGATAGGTTCTTTATACATTGTCTTCTTTGAGTTGCGGCAACGAAGACTGTTTCTGCCTTGCTGGGTTGAGGTGTTGCCAGGACATTGCGGTTGCTTGAGGTCACTGTGATGCCGGTCCTGGCGAAAATTGAGCACGTGTTGAAGTGGGATGGGCAGTGTGCCTATCTGATGAAAGGATCTTGCGTGATACTTGGCGATAAGGTTGCGGTCGTGCCCGAGCAAGCGGTTAAGGTGTGCACGGGTGTTTCACATGACAAGTAACGTTGTTTCGATCAGCTTTAAGCACACTCAGCCTGTCAACGTATGCTTGTCAAGCCATGTTTCTTCCAGTGACGGACAGTATGCTCTAGCGTAGCCTTACATTTCACTAGCGTAAAAGGTATGCTTGGAGACCGGAGACTCAAATCTTCTCGAAACGCTGTGATGTAAGCGCAATGCGGAGTTGAAGGCCTTCATATTGAATCGCAAATATCCTGTCGAGACGGTCTTGAGAGCGATGTAGATGACTGTAATTCCGGTATCACTGCTATGAGCAAGTGCTTGTGTTCCTAAGCAACGACCGCTGCATGCCTGAGTCATGGTCACCTGTTTGGCTCGTGCCCTGCCGTTGAACGCAACTATGCCCGTAAATCAAACGCAAAACGCACAACACAGCACTTGAAGCAAGAGCTGGTATCTTACTCCCGACGCTTGCTCTTGGCGCAATTCCCAGATGGATTTCAACGGCAGATGCACTGTCCGCATGCACCTCCAACGCCGACCTTCCATCCTCCGGATGTCATGGGTGTATCGAATCAACTGGCGATATTCCGTAGCTCATTTCTCAATCATCTCCCATTCATCAATCTCGGATGCTGGCTGGATCTTCGACTCCTCAGACGATGCCTCCGATGCGCGGGAAGCTGATTCAGCCATGGCTCGCGCCTCTTCGGCTCGCTTCAACCAAGGATTGATCTTCGTCGACGCCTCTGCCTCAACATCCCCATTGCCCTTGCCTTGCTTCTTCGATGCAGCATGGTGATCCTGATTCGAGTTTGCCTCACTGCCGGTCGAGCCAGAGAGAGACTTCATCACAGCATCCGCGAGCCTGAGTATGGTGAATGCCACAAGCATGATTGCAAATGCCATGTGCCAGCCGACCGACAGAAATGCGTTGCAGATCTTAGCGTATCCAAGACCGAAACGCTTTCTGACCGCGTTGAGGAAAGTATTGGTGTAATCCAGAGCCGGAACAGCCCAAGCAGGTCGCTCGTACACAATCACATCGAAGACAGCGGCTGTGTTCATACCAAGCCAGAAAATCGTGGGGACGAAGAGGAAAACACAAGTCATTAGGACGACTTCGTCTCCAGCTCGTGTCATCGAGAGGGCTAGCAATACGCCGAAGACGTAGCCGAATGTCATCAAGAAGCCGTAAGACACGGGGTGCTCTGGGTTGCGGTCTTCTTCTCCGCCCTTGCTAGTGGCATTCTTGCTTGACTTGGCACGACGGTAGGGCATTCCAGCTGCCACGGCGCGGCTCTCCAGGTATTTGTAGAAGGAGCTCAGAGTGAGCGAGACGATGAGCAACAGCAAGATCAAGGAGCAGACCTGGGCAGTCTCAGAACGAGAGCTCGTTCGTAGTTGAAAAGATGCGCCGCGGTTCGAGGATGCGGTCAGAAACGGAACACCTTGCTTGTATGTGTCACAATACTCCGTGTATGGATCCTCTGAATCGTAGGACACCCAAGGATTGGGACATTCGCAATGGTCTTGACTTCCGGGATAATCGTAAAGCCTACGGCCAGTCTGAGGATCATACCCAGGCGGCGGAGAGCCGTCCTCGCCGTCGTGAGTTGTGTCTGTAGAGGGTGTCTCAATATCGTAGAGTGATATCGGGTCGTCGTGGTACTCAGGACCCGGAAGGCGACACTTCCAGTCATTGCCCTCCTTCACATCTGCATGATGACCAGCAAAGTCGTTGATGCCGTCATTGTGAGACTCGCCATCGTTGATGACGTCTGACTTGCCTGCCCAGTCCCACAAAGGGTCTGGATCGTAGTACCCACGATCCGGCCAATACTTGCCGTTGTCGAAGTCAAAGTAGGGAGCATCGCAGACGTTGTAAGGATCAATATTATGCTCGTTCATGTAGGCCTTCATATCGATGTCCGAGTCCCACAATGGCGTCAAAAAGTAAGTGGAACGAGTTCCGCCCTGGTCCAATGGCTCTGTGTAACGAGCGCCAGGCGCAAAGTCGACCTTGGGTATATCCGTAGGAACTGACTGCGACGGTACCCAGTGAGATCTACCGACGGCTTCCATGGACGGCGAACTGCTAATGATGACAGTCATGGCGACTGTCGGCGGCTGCGACCTTTTATTCTGTTAGCGAGCTACAGTGATTGGGGTTAGGGAGAAAATGTAACATGCCTCGGTCGCCGACTTCTCTCGATGGTGTTGCTAGGTCGTAGAAGTGTTTCTGCGAAGTTGTCAAGTCGAGGTTGTCAGGTCGAGGTTGTGAGTCGTGTGTTGCTTAGCTGGAAGAAAACCGCGTCAAATAGAGGCGAAAGCTGGCGCATAAACCTTGTTCGCTTCGGGCCGCGCATGTGAAAAGGTCGCTTTCCGAAAGTACTTGTGACACGAAAGTCGGGACTACCTTATTCGCATATGTATTACCTATTATTCTCACCCCACGGCTTTCCAGTACAGTTGAACCCAGTCGGACTCTCCACATTACTGCACAGGTGGTTCGAAGGCAAAGTTCCGTTCACAGTATCGACGATGCCCTCCACGCCGTCAATCGTGATTCCAGTACAGGGGCTTGCAGCACTGCATTGAATCTCAGCAATAACGTCACTAGTCGTGGTACCAGACCAGTTCCTCATGGTAAGGTCTCGAATGTTGAACTCGGAAGTGTCGCAGTTTCCTGTGGCGGAATTGTAGGAAGTGCATTGCGTGACGGCCATGATACCGTTTGTGTTGATGAGCTTGAAATCCTCGAATGTCGTATTGGAGGAGTAGCCAAGACCGCCGCCGCCTAGAAGGATGTGTCAATATTACAATGGACTGTATGAAGTTTGGAATTGAGTGGAAACGAACCTCCGTTCGGCGGGTATCCGGAGCTGATACCAGTCCAAGTCTTGAAGTAGACACCATATCGCATGTTGTGGGCAGTAATGTTGCGCGCTGTAACATTCTCTACGATCTCATAGACGCCATCGTACTGTCCAATGCTGCCAATCGCCACACCGAGGCCGGTATAGAAGTCGCAATTCTCGATCAGAATGTTTGTGCTGTTCGCTTTCGTGCTGATTGAGTCATCACCATTGTCGACAGTCCAGCCTCGAAATGTGATGTTGTCAGCATATATAGTATCTGCTCCGTCGGTCTACACGAAAAGGCATCAGCATCTGAAAGTCGACAGTCACACGTATCATTCCACTCACATTCAAAGACGAGAATTCAAATCCCACAGCCTGCTTCGTGTCCGTACTGTTGACATAAATATCTTCCAGCAAGATATTCTTCGAATGAATTATGGTCATTGTCCACATCTGACTCTGCACAAACCTCACTCCCTCAAAAACACTATCCGTCGTCCCCGTAATCGTAATTTGATGCGGACGTCCAGGATAATTATTCGTACCATTGATGAAATCATACCAAACCTGTCCGTTGCCATCCAAAGTCCCGTATCCAAAGCCCTGCCAATGCACATTCTCTCCACCAAAGAGCCAAGCAGAGCTCTGGTTCTGATATCCTACCGGCAGAGAATGATTCAACCAGTATGGGATATTGGTGTCCCAGAGCAGGGTTCCGTGGAGCTCGATGTCGACGTTTCGAAGTCCGGTGGTGTTCATGACTCGTTTGACATGGTATGTTTCATTCTTGAAGATGACTTTGCTTCGTTCAGAGCCAGCACTGTACCCGCATTCTTGGAAGGCCTTGATGATCGCTGGCGCAGAATCGTTGTTGCCGCATGATGAGACGATGCAGACTTTGCCATGTCCTTCAAAGCCAGGTGGATGTGGATGGTGATCCCAAGTAGGCTGCGCTACTGCTGCAAGAATAGGCAAGAGACTAGTAAGTGAAAGCTTCATCTTGCAAAAAGTGTGCGAAAATGTCTGAGAAATGGCAGAAAGTCCGACATCCTGCGCAACCCACTGATCTACTTGTATGGCCGTGAGATTGAAGCCGTGCTTCGCAAATGCCATCACCGCTCTGCAAAGATCCACAATTGCTCGGGCAGGATCAAGTCTCTGACGAGAGACCGGCAGCACAGAATCGTAGTCGGCGTGAACCGTCACGAGGTAGATGTGCTCCAATGCATGGTAGAAGGTCGGGTTGCTGCTCCGTGGGGATCGTGGTGGAGAAACCGTCTCGGGCTTTGAAGGCGATGGACAGAGGCCGAGGGTGACGTCGTGACTCAATGCGGATAGGCCGGAAAGCTTGCTTTTCGTACGACATTGGCAGCGGATCCTCTGTATTCATCAAGAGAAGAACTGGAAAGTGTCGTTGTATAGTGATTTTGCGGCATCAAAACATACCTAATCGACTATGTGCAGATGGATCTGCTCATTCCTGATCAGTAACGCAAGAGCTGCAATGAGGATTCAGAGAGGACACAAGAAAGTGTGAAAGGTCTTGAAGGTAGACACTTCGCGATGCTGCAATAAAAGACCATCAATAGCTGCCTGGTTTTCGATTGTCTCCGCTTTCTTTCATGCTGATCCATGATGGATAATAAGAATCGGAATGGGAACGACGCTGAGATACACGTTAAACGGACTTGAAGCGCCCAACATCCTATGTCCTGGCAGCTTTCCTGAGTCCTTCCATGATATTAATAAGATTGTCGACCAAAGGTGGGTTTCTGGTTTCATTGTGGTTTCTTCGCATTGCTGTGACCACGGCGCCGAGAACTTCATCTGGATTCGAGATCATGACTGCAGTCTCAGCTGGAGGTGAGGCTGGCTTGTTGACCCAGGTGCGAATAGCGGCATTGGCTTTGCCATTCAAGATCCAGCGCTTCACAGCATTGTCGTCTGCGCCATCCAGGAAAGCGGTGATGCCATTGTTGGCGAACGGTCCTGGTTCAGTGGCTCGACTCACTATCCCATAAGCCCAGAACGCAAGACTTGCTTGGTATACTGCAATCGCAGCAAAATCGCATATCAGACTTGGTCGAAGTTCCCTCGCGGTGCGAACTACCTGCCCTGCGTGCCACAGCGCTTGGCGAGCTGTAGTCGTCTTAGTCCACTGCACGAGGGACGGATAGACTCTTCTGGATTCCTCCTCGCCTTCGACGCCAGCAAAGAGCTGTACATCGTCGAGAGACATGTGTAAGTGCATGAGGAGTAGCTCGACGATGAGTGTGACTTTTGTGTCTTCGACTGAGCTTATTCGGAAGCATTGAAGAAGCTTTGTTAGCTCGCCATGTCTCGTATTCATCAGCAAGTTGCCGTTACTCCATTGATTGTTGACATCTTTTAACGATGAATCCAGCTGCCTGTACTCCCAAATCATGCGCCAGGCTGCACCGAGGACAGCCATGCTGGCTTGCCTCTGGTCAAAAAAGATGTCGCGGACCCCTAGAATGTCGAGGTCCTGGATGCAGTCGACCAACGATGGCTGTCGCTCATGCCTGGGGCCGGGATTGCGCATGTATGTTGCCTTCCAAGATTCTGCAGAAGGCGCATGCCACAGGCTTTCGGACTCCGGCAGTGGCAGGTAAAGCTCGGCATATGATATCAAAGGGCTACTGAGTAACGAGACCGATGCTTCAAGGTCGTGTCGGAATAAATGTAGCGCAAACCGTTTCCTGGACTCTTGCTTCACCCATGTCCTCCATTTATCTTCAAGTGCTTCGGCTTCATCTTCTGCTTCAGGAACAATTCGCACGTAGGTTCCACGACGAAATAGTCCGCCACGACGAGCCATGGTGACAAGCACCTGGTGAAACCCTTCTGCAAGTTCCATCTTGCGGGAATCACCACTCCACAGGCCGATTTTGAGCTGGAGGAGCGAGGCTTGCATGATCGTAAGGTCTCGCATGAGTGTATTGTCGTCTTCGATCTGCACAGACACAGCACTCCTGATCGCTTCTTGTATTGCATAGCCAACTTTGCGTATCGACGCATCTGGCGTCAACACAGCTCCAGCTGCGACGATTGCTGCAAGGACTTCCGGTCTCGCAACACCGGCTAGCAGTGTAGGCGCGTGGATCCAGTGCTTTGCATGTGAGCCAGGAGAAGTTAGCGAGAATTGGAAAAGGCTGTCCAGAAGACTCAGAGATGGAAAGCACGCGACCGCGCGTGGTATGCTGTTCGGTTTGCACGTGCTAAGGATCATAGCCAATATCCTGTCCCGAGAAATCTGTGATAGAGGTTCCGTGGTCACGCGCCTCTCAATATCCAGACTGGTAGGCGTAGGTAGTGAAAGGTTCGCTTGCTCAGCGCTGCCGCTGTCCTTCGAAATAGGCCGGAAACGCCACACAGATGCCTTTGGCAGTGCGTGTCTGTCGATAGGAGGCTCCGATGAAGCAGCTGTATAGCTTTGCACAACATCTGATCCTGCTGTGGGGAAGCCTATGCTCGGCGTCCTGAGATCGAACGGGTTCGCATTATTATAGGCATCGAGAAAGGTTAGATCCATATCGTTGAGGTCCATATTCGTGTCCACGCCGAAGTCAAACAGCTCGCGTGGAGTCCATGGTCCGGCTTGGAAGTCCACGGCTTGAACGCCATTAGCGTTATTAGCGGGAGGCATCATCTTATCCCGCAGATAATCAAACATATTAGGTTGCTGCGTTGGGGTTGGCAGCATTGCCGGATCAATGGCCATCGGTGCTGGAGGAGGTGGTGGTTGCTGCTCCATCTGCATAGGCGTCATTTGTTGGCCAGGAGCGGGATATGAATTTCTATGTTGCATCGGAGGTGTGTGATGCATTTGATGCATATTCTGCATATTCTGCATTGGTGGAACATTATTCCCATACGGCTGTCGCGCAAAGTCATTACTGTACGTCTGTCCATAAGGAGGTGAGTTTGAATTCTGTGTTGGCGACTGATGAATGTCGCTTGGTCCAAAGTTGGCGGTGTAGTTGCATGCTATGCCCTTCTTCGTACATCGCTTGCACGGCTTCTCTTCTTCGCACTTAAGGTGAAGTCCTGCACAGGCTTCGCATGCTTGAGACACTCGGCTATGCTGAATAATGGTAGGCTTCGACTGAGGATCATCCTTAGAATGGCCTAGAGTATGACGCTTTAACAAGTCGGCACGAGCAAAGGCCTTGGTACAGATTTGGCAAGCATATGGCTTTTCCTGAGTATGCATGCGAACATGTCTCGATAAATGGTCTAGGCGGGCATAGCTCTTGCTGCACTTGCCACAACTGTATAGTCGCTGAGCTGGCTGGACGCCGGTAGTGGTGCCGTTGCTGCCATTATTAGCGCCAGTCGTACCATTCGATGCTGATGCTGCATCGCCGGCCGCAGCCTCGTCTGTACGAGCGCGTTTTGTCGCACGTTCAGATGAATCGTTGTCAGCAGCGTCGACGTCGACAGCGGCTCCTGCAGTGGTCGGGCTGGGCTGGGACTTCATCAAGGTCCCTGCCGCCGGGTATGGAAGGTCATTTTCCATCGGTCCAGCCTAGCCAGTGGATCCCGATATCGACCACGACGGCATGCGGAGCGTGAAACTTGAAGCGCGTTGGAGCCGATGAACTGTGAAGATGGGAGGTGGAGAAACAAAAGTCTGCGATCGGATGTTTCGGCGAACAACGTCCCCGCTCACGCAGAGGATCCAAGGATGCGACGATGGCTGGGGAAGAGAGCACGTGCGCGCTTACCCATAGGCACGACATATTCAAGTACTCTGTACAGCTTTATCATGGAAAGTCTAGAGTACTAATTAGTAAAGAGGAAATGTTCATGTTTCCCAGATAATGACTGTGCGCCTAGTTGTCATCCATTTCCACTCTTGCTTCTTCACATCTTCCACAAAAAGGTTGCGGTGCAGCGAACGACCTTTGTCCCAGAGATACAGGGAGACTTAAATATGCAAAATCGCAAGTCATGCCTACTTGGATGAAGTAGAAGCGGAAGTCGCCACATATGCAAGCCAGCTTCCCAGCAAGAACTATTTCGACCAGACGACAAAGTTAGGCTCGCCTTACTGATTGTGCTTTTTGCAGGAAATGCACAGGCGGAACCGCTCTCTAGGGACTGCTATGAACAATGCAGGCCTTGAGTTGCTGAGAAGAGCATGGTGCGCATGTGACAACCGCATCTTCGAGTGCTGATATCGTGGGCGGAACGACTGAGAATCTGTCAACGCGCAAAGCTATGTCGGAAATAATGGTGTTCAACGCGAGATATTGACGTCTGTCCGATCAGAAGCAATTTCCTGCGCTGCTCTTTGCAGGACAGGGTCTCGCGGTTTCGATCTTGCAACCATGGTATGGTCCGAACTCTTCAACGCTCCGCATCCGGTCGGCCTCCATGCCTGGCTCTTGTTTTTGGCCGTAGGGCTGCACTCTTGCTTCAGCAAAATGACCATTCCTATTTCTCCTGGTTGGCTTTTGAGTCTGTCTTGCGTTTCGAGAGCACCTGTATTGTATCGAGATGTGGTCCTGCCAATTACGATATCTGCTTAGCCAAACCTGGGCCACTAGATCGTGCATCGTGACGAATTCTATAGGAGATGCATCACATCTGCTAGCAGATCTCGGCTTTGTACATGTGGTGTGAGATGCGACGACAGCGTCTCGAATGGCATAAGGTCAACGATATGGCTGACAGACAGGTTTGTTGTTGTGTAGGGGAGATTGTAGACGCCATCGCGCGGATTATGCAGGAACCTAAACTAAAAATGGTTCATTCACCCCAGACCGTTGCGCCGCTGTCTCGGTAGAGCCCGCGAGTCAATCAACTTCAAACTAAACTACTCCCTCACTTACGCAACCCTGGTCTTCACTGTTTGTTGTACCTTTCACGTTGCTCATAGCATCGTTGCATATCAATACTTCGAGAACATTTCTAGCCCACCATCCTGACGCGCCTATGTGTTGATGTCTAGTGAAAGGAGCCGCGCCGGGCCTATTGATGCACGAAATGGGATCGTGACCAGTCCAGCAGAGCACGCTGCCTCTCCTACGAGTCCAGCGCTCTCTGCTGCCTCATTCGGACGGACAAGCTTCCAGAGCCATGGCAAATCGCTATCTATGGCCTCGACATCCTCACATCCCGCCAGATCGAACCGCTTCTCCGTGCAGTTTCCCATAGCTTCAGGGTCAAACACGCCTGCACGAACCACGTCGCCAGTACGGGAAGTTGCAGCGGAAGTACCTGTAGCCGAAGCATTGGCTCTGCTTCAGAGCGGCGCGCCTGATAGCAATTCTTTTCTGAGTCTCATCGCGAGCCAGGAACGAAGAGTGCTGGAGCTGAAGGAGGAGTTGCTTCGCGCAGAGGCAGATCTGGACAAGCTGAAACGGCAATGGGCTCGGCATGAGGTGCAAAAGAAACGTGAGGATGTCAAGCGCTTGACAAAGTTGCAGCCACTACAGACTGCGCTACCTGTCAACGACTCAGAAGAGGATGTGGATGGATCAAGCGCATGGATGCAGCAAGAGATGGAGAGGAGGAAAGCATTACTCTCGAGAAGCAATACTACTGGCGGGCGGACGATTTTGCCGGGCCAGAGACATACTCGAGCTTTGTCATTACTTTCGCCGGCGAGAGATAACAACATCAGGGAATTCACTGCTCCCGCACCGCAAAGGCCGCCTCCGCCTAGGAAGGATAGTCTGAAGAACAGACCAAGCGTTGAAGGTGCTGCACCTGACCCGCCTCCTTTGATCGAGCCCATCACGGAAACGGCAGATCTTACCAATGAGATCGACAGAAGTGTAGATGCAAACATCGACCTCACGCAGAGAGCGACCATCGATCAAGAAGCTCTGCTCAAGACTGGAAAGAAGATGGCTACAGACTTTAAGGATGGATTGTGGACATTCTGGGAGGATCTGCGACAAGCTACTGTGGGTGAAGAGTCAGTGGCCATACCGCCACCTAGGCGCAAGAGCTCAACACAGACCCTTCGAACTGCTCGCAAACAGGGTAGTCGCAATAGCCTGCGTCCGTCTTCTCGTGGCTCGTCCACGATGAGCAAAAGCTCGGACCAGACAGCCAATCAGCCTTCGCCAAACAGGAATCGGAAGCAGTCAACGCCTGCAGCATTGCCTGATCTCGCTGATCCCTCATTCTGGACGGAACATGGTGTGACAGTTCCAACCCAGACCTCTCAACCTGCCACCAAGAAAGCAACCACTTCAAAACACGCCAAGTCACCATCAGTCGCGAAGCGCCTTTCCGCTGTCAGCAATGATGCTTGGGATACATGGGATGACAGTCCAGAGCAGAGTCGCAGTGGAAGCAGCGTGACTAGCGATGCAGGCACTTTGCCAAGTACTGTTAGCGGTAGTCCGAGGACCAGCATCAGTATCACTGGTTCGGAGTCCATGGCAGGAGAGAAGCGCGACCCGATTCCGTGGCCGATGCTGAAGAAGTCTGGATTAGGTAGCCTGAGAAGGACCGCGAGCAATCTGATGCAGGAGTGGGAGAATTCTCTGAAACCGACGCCGAGTCCTAATGATAAGCGAAATAGTCAGACTGACTACTTGGGTGTTTCTGCCGAAGCTGAGGCTTATGGGGCTGGAAGGATGTAGATGCCTGGGACACTAGACTTTGATCTTTGGCGTGTAGATATTGGATATGGGACTCATGTGGAATGAATGTACTTGATCTTGGACTAACACTGTAGACTGCACTTTTGCCTGCTCAGACCTGATTCTCGCCTATGGGCGAGTATGCCGATCCGCTTCCTGCCACTGAAAACAGTTCGAGATGTACCAGAGCTTTAGTGAGTGCTCCGCGCTGCGGCTCAACAATCAAGGCACACGGCGTGAAAGCTGGACCTGAAGTGACGCAGATGCTTCGACACTTTCGCAAATACAAATTCCACTTGACCCCAAAACACAAATGACATTCGGTATCGTACAACTCTTGTTCTCCAGCGTTCATACTACACAGTACTTACCAGGCGGTCAAGCAGAGTCAAATGAAGTGTATCCGAGCACAATTGTAGCAGATCGGTAACATCGTTAGGGTTGTGTTGTCGTGAAGTTTACCCTAAGGATTTTCGGAGGCATTCGCGGACTCTTCTCCATCTGGACTTTCAAGCATCCACACCACACAATACCACCTCGCCACTCTCGAACAGCGCATTCATCATGGGCTCACCTTTCGGTCCACCAGGCGGAGGAGCCGGTAACATGGACCCAGAAATGATGCAGCAGCAACAAATGATCAAACTGGTATGCCCTTCCCATCTTCATCACCCAAGCTATCTACCACAAATTAACACATAGCCTCCTTCAGATGCAATCAGCAATGGAATCCTGCCCCGCGAAAACCGTCCTAGCAGGTGGCATGGGTTTCGGCCTAGGAGGTCTCTTCGGACTCTTCATGGCCTCCATGCGCTACGACACTCCCCTCTCCGCAGGCCAACCCGGCGGCGTAGGCACCGGCAACATTCCCTCGATTCCCATGCGCGAACAACTGAAGATAGGTTTCAAAGATATGGGAAGAAGTTCATGGAGTTCGGCGAAGAATTTCGGATATATTGGGGCTATTTTCGCGGGCACGGAGTGCTGTATCGAGGGTTTCAGGGCGAAGAATGATCTTGGGAATGGAGTGGCGGCGGGATGTTTTACTGGGGCTTTTCTGGCGAAGAATGCGGGTCCTCAGGCTATGGCGGTGGGATGTGCGGGTTTTGCGGCGTTCAGTGCGGCTATTGATGCGTATATGAGGATGGAGAGTAATGATGTTGCTGCGGATCCGATTATATGAGGAGATGGAGGTATTGAGATCATAGTGAGGGCACCGCGGATGCGCCGCGCAAAGAGCATTGGACACAACGTGAGGCAGGCGACGCCGGGAGAGCCGATGTCGACATGGCGCTGCACATGAGAAGGGCACATTGGAATGGCAAAATCGCAACTCCGGACGTTAGTATGAGGCACGGCGCTTTTGGGATATGGGATCTCTACTCAAGAAGAACACACGAAGAGCAGGTAACTTGGCGAAGGAAGTGCTCCGGCCAAGTAACCTGGACTCCCAACATCGACACGCTCGCGGCTGTCGAAGAAACACCCGCACGACCCTGTGAGCGCGGATCAGCACTGCGAAGCCTTTGGCAAGCGGAGGATGCAAAGACTTGGACAGCAACGGAGCAGCGAAGAGAGTATGTATGATACCCAAGCAGGACCAATTCTCTCCAGGATGCAGAGGCAGGATCAGCGCACACAACATCTTCCTTCTCTTGGACCGAGAACGTATGAAGAGCAGCCGAGCGAGCATCGCTTGGAAGAATGGCATCGTGGAAGCTTGTGCAACGTTCAGCCTCGCATACAAGTGCGCCAGACGTGCCACCCAGATGATAGAAATGCCTTGAGGAAACTTGCTGTGCGTTCAAGTACCCACACCAGCACTTCGAACCTGCTAACAAGTTGACATACGCAGTCCAAATCATGCGGAAGCACATGTATCCCTCCCTTCCAAATCCAAAGCGTCCTTCCTAATTCGTGTCAAAGGAAGCTTTTGCTCCACAAAAGCTTAACCCACTTGGCATTTAGCCTGTGAATGTGATCTGCACTCGTCACTATAGGCACTATCGTTCTCGACATGACCTAGCAACCGCCTCTTACGAACATCACTTCTGCCGAACACTTCTTGCGCGGGTCGCAAAGTCCTGGACCCTCACGTGTGGCGCCTGCACTGTAGTGCGGCTCGTGGCGACATTCATATGAACCACTCACATTTAGCCGATAGCTTGCGTGGTGAACGCCAACCGCGGCATTGGACTCGAGTATAAGAGTAGATTGGCATATCCTTTGGTGAGCGACAAGAGTGTCACACACTTGAGTAGCAACCATGTATCTTCAATCGACTTTACTCCTGAGCGCTTTGGCAACATCGGCTCTTGCCTCGCCCAAGCCCAAGGCTCCTTCTGATGGACTCAATCTCGCCGCCAAAGCTGCTGGCAAGCTTTGGTTCGGTACAGCTGCCGATATCCCTGGGGCAGAGCAGCAAGATTAGTACTACATGAAGGAACTGCTTAACTACAAGGATTTCGGCGAAGGTAATAGACATCACTTTGGAACTTATCAGCATTCGATTGATGATGCATAGTCACTCCTGCCAATGCTATGAAGTACGAATTCACGGAACCAGAGAAGGGAGTCTTCAACTACTCGGAGGCGAACACATTCCTCAAGGCCGTGAATCCACATGGACCGAAGCGGAAGATTCGCTGGTGAGTCGATCTACAACTTCCCCTTGGTGAAGCATGAGCTGACCTAGTACCAGCCACAACTTGATCTGGCACCAAGAAATCCCAACCTGGATCACAAACCCCCCAACACCCTGGACCAACGCAACTCTGTCCGCCGTGCTTGTGAACCACGTCCAAACTCTCGTCGAGCACTTCGGCAACACATGCTACAGCTGGGACGTAGTAAACGAAGCCTTCTCCGACTCCTCCTCAGACCCCGCATACCCCTACCGCTCCGTCGACAACCCATGGTACCAATACATAGGACCAGAATACATCCCCATGGCCTTCAAAGCCGCAGCCGACACAATCAAGAAATGTAACCTGGACGTAAAGCTCTACTACAACGACTATGGCATCGAATCAGCAGGAACAAAATCAACCGCAGCACTTAACCTCGTGAAGGAGTTGCAGTCGAGAAAGATTCAGATTGATGGAATGGGTCTTGAATCTCATTTCACAGCTGGAGGCACACCTTCTCAATCTGCTCAGGAAGAGAATATGAATTCTTTTAAGAATCTCGGTATCGATGTTGCTGTCACTGAGTTGGACGTGAGAATCGAATTACCGACGAACGCTACCAATTTGGAACAACAAGCTCAGGATTACTACAGTTCTGTAGCGGCTTGTACGAATGTTAAGCGTTGTGTTGGAATCACTGTCTGGGATTTCGATGACACTTACAGTTGGGTCCCAAGTACATTCAAGGGCCAAGGAAGTGCGGATATCTGGTATCAGAAGAATGGGACGATGGACACACCGTTGATTAGGAAGGATGGAATTTACTACGCTGTTATGCAAGCTTTGACTAAGAGGCCGTTCAGCTATGGGTCGTAAGAGATGTAGTTGGAATTTGATTTAGATGTACATGAGTCTGTATCTTCGAATCATACATGGTGAGCACTAGAGCCAGGCGTCGAGGCCTTCAAAAGCGCGTTCTAGCATACCTTCAGGGAATCCAACAGTCTCGCCGGGTTCAGATGAAGTCAGAACTCTTCAAAGCAGCAGTAGATAACTGCAACCATCCTGCCTTGCCCCCTACCGACAGTATGTTGATCTTTTTGATCAGGTGGCGGTCTTCCTCGCCTACAAGCATCGCGACGAGCTGTCCAAGCGTCTCGGCGCAGCTTTCCCATCAAGATTCCAACTGTGTCTTCCTGGAATCCACTTCAGCGCGAGCTGATATAGCAGAGCATGTTTCATTTGTTTGTTGAGAAGGTGATTGTCGCACAATGAGTAATGGCCTGGTCAAATCTGTGATTGTCCGCGAAATGGCAAGGAATACATGCTTGAAGTCATTTTTAGAAAACTGACTTCCAAGTCGAGCTCTTGAAGATCTTCTCTTTCTCCCTTTCCGCTCCGCTTTTGACACCTGCATGCCCAAAGCTCTTGGCTTTGTTGATCAGACCATTCATCGAGTAATGCTCCAGCTGCAAGTGTACTCGCCATTCAGCATCTCCATCGAGCGTCAAGACTCTATCGACTTTTGCGACGAGCTCTAGAACGCCCTTGTCGAATTTGATCCGAGCACTTTGCTGCGGCCTCTCTTGGCCGAGCGCAGAATATATTGCTCGTGTATCTGGCAAAGCCGAATACTTTGAAAGCCAGATCCTCGGCTCCGCTCTGCCTGAGTGATGTATCTCCTGCCCAAAGATCAAATTGAATCGTTTCTTGCCACTGTCTGGGTCTGCGAGCACGATGTATCCTCGATCGTTCTCGTGGCTCCCAGTGATCATGAGTGTCATACAGCACTCATGCGGGTCCCATGCCTCGCTAGGGTAGACCTCATCGTGCAGTAGGTGTAGTTGATTGACAGAGTTGTGAACTTTAATCTTCTGTGTCCATAGGTCCGCCGGAGCAGAGTTGTCGGGATTGCTTGGAAACTTGAGGATCATCAGATCCAGCCATTTAGCGCCTGGTAAGAACTTCCGATCGAGGTTCTTGAAAGCAGTGAAGGTACCCTCAGAGTTGCGAACTGGAGCCATTTCGCAAACCACATTTGTCAGTTCTCGACGTGGCACTATCATGCCCGGCGGATGACGCCGGAGTAGGATGGCGATCTGACGCATGTTACTGCTGGAGAAGCGGCAATTCAAGATTGCGGTAAGAAGCATAGGGTCCTCCTCATTCTCGATCGCCGGGAGACGAATGCGAAGGCCTTTATTGTGTAACGAGAAGGAATCGTCCAGCCAGTCAAAAGACCAGGACAAAATATCGTGAGCGTTCCGGAAGCCGAATGGCGAGGGCGAAAGAAGCATCGAAGCTTGAGATTGCTCCCACGCTTGCCAAGCAAATATCGACGGGTCTTCATAGGTCTTGATGATCTCTTCTTGCAGACGAGCGAAGGCTTTAGGTCCTTCGCCATAGATCATTGGCATGTTGACGTCGAAGATTCCCATGAGTGAGTAGGCGACATCTTCGATCCTAGCTGTTTGTCGACCCGAAGCCCATGCCATTCGAGACGCGACGCTTTTGGTCTGCAGCTTCGTGCGATCTTTCAGAACCTCAACATCGATTCTTGTAATGGCACTTAGCTCGGGAAGCTTTTCAAACTTGGTGCCAATCCTGCTCCAAGCACCATCGTAGAACTCTAGATAGCCAGGCGCGATGAGCTCTTGTAGTGTCCATCCACGAGTGAACCACTTCGATCTCGCAAAGTCCACAGTAGGTACATCGGACAGGTATGCATAGCAAACTTTGGCCTCGTAGTACCACCGGTACATACTATTGATTGCCTGACTCAGTTCAGCACTGCTGGTCTTGTCGATGCAGCACGTATCGATCCAGCAATAGTCCAGCTTCTCCGAAAGAGCCTGCTTGCAAGCTGAATCGATCTTGACGTAGCCGCGCTTCGAAAGAGCAGATCCATTGCGGATTTCCTGAAAGGTCACCTCTTCATCTTCCCACACGTGGCTGAGTATGGCGTAGCGTCCATAGATCTTGGGCTCATCCTCAAATTCTACGAGGTCTCGACTTTTGACATCAAGGAGCCACATGGCGTGTGAGTCGGAGGCACGACCAGCCGGTCTTGCGGAGCATGGCCAGCAGCAGGAGGCAGTCGGCACAGTGACAGACAAGTGAAAAGGATGTAAGAGGGAAGATGAAGATGAAGACACCTTGTGACACCTGATGACTGTCCATGCAGGATCGCAAGGTCGCTTGTGGCTGAGTGCCTGAGGACATCGGAAATAGAGGAGGCCGCTGCTTCATCGACATCGTGCCGTGCATTAGGCTTGCCTCGGTTGCGCGAGTGGAGCTCTCCAGCGCATGAGTATCGCATGCAGATGGTTCTGCATCCTAAGAGCTGCATGTTGTGCATGAGCAGTCTGGTGCCTGGAGAAAGGAGGAGCTGTCAACCTGGTCGGAGTCTGGGTATGATTGCTTGGCGTGGGCTGCGCCGACTTCACTTCATGGTACAACGCGCTTTCCCACGTTACGTACTTTGTAGCAACGCAATCCGTTCGAGCTTGTAATGAATACGCGTCATGCTGCGAGGTGTAGCTGATGGTCCTCGTATCGTAGTATTCCGGCTGCGTTTGACGTGAGAAAGGCAAACACCTTCGCGTCCAGGATCATTTTCTACTGATCCAAGAGCATTTTACCGCGCTCGAATCTCGACGGAAGCGAGCGCTCGAGAGCTCAACTGATTGGTACCATCCCTCCATGGATGAATGGTTTCCGATGCTGAACGACTCGACAGCATGAGGAACACGCGGCCAGCCATGGAAACACAGTTGCAGTCAAGACCAGAGCATCAAAGCCAGCACGGGTCTTCACAAGTCGAATCGACAGCTGCTTGCCAAGCGACGAGGACGGTATAGATCTTCGAGGAGAAAGACTAGCGAGAGAATGGTAGGAATCGAGCAAATTGGAGAAGAGCTATGCATTGCGGTTGAGGAGGGCACTTGTGTGTGCGTGTAGGACACATGTCTTTGGCCCAAAAGATTGGTCCGAATGCTGTGTAGAAGACTTATTGGATTGCGAGCTGAATGCTCCGGCCTTTGTGCCAGCGTCCAGATGAGCTGCACGACTCTGGCTATACACGATATGCTGGCCGTACGTAGAAGCGATTGCTTCAGGAGGTGTCTCGACACCTCCGGAATGCACGTTTTCTCGACTACTACTTGTCTTGGCGGCATATCATGTTGCGACGATGTCAGCAGATAGGCAGTCTCAAAACTCAAGGCTGTCTTTGTGCACACCTTGCGTGCTATCTCACGAGACCGGAGCATCCTCAGTAAGACGGACGAAGATCTTGATACCTGAGCTGCGCTGGTACTGCCGTCGTCTGCGCGCCATCTTCGGGTGTTAATGAGCATATCTGGGTTGGTGCCATCCATGCTGAGGACTCTTGGTTGCATACAAGCGAAGCCAAGGTTGTCGTCCTCACCTTCGAGCCCGGACCAATCTGTTGCCTGCCATCACAGCGATGACGTTCGCTTGGTTACACACGGCAACGATGTCGAAAAAATTGTTTTTGTGATTAGAGAGCGGGCGCTCCCGGTTGATTGCCCACAGTCGCCTATATAAGAGCTTTCCGCCCACCCACCAAACCTCGACTTTCCACCAACCTTCGGGTGCCAAAACCGCGCTTCTTCTTCGTTTGCAGCTTCTCAACAAGCTTCACCGCTGTTGCCTCCACACCTGGCGCAGTGCAATGTGGCAAGACTGACCGAGCAGGAGGCATTCCGAACCTAATGGCGTCCTCCGCCAGAAGGTGACGGTGTCTAAAGTGAGGCGACGCTGACGGCTTTCCTCGATCGCCTGACGCCGAACCGAAACTGCGCGCTTCGTACACGCAAATCGCTGTTCACTCTCGAGAGCTGTGTCGACGACAGCCGCCATCGCAGACCGACGCCGATGGCCGTAAGCCCACAACCCCCGACCACACTACGCCGCGCTCCCCCTCGCCATGCAGCTCAACCTGTCTCTGGCGGCGCGGCCGAACACCGAAAGAAGCCACAAAAACAGTATCGAAGACCGGATACATGACCGCCCCAACGAACGGTGCAAGAAGCCACAAGAGCAGAGGCGAACAGCAGCCTGAAAAAGCGCGGAGGCAAGAACCCACAAAATTTGTCGACGTCGTCAGAAAGAGGCACAGAAAAAACAAACAGCGCAGAGAAACGAGGCCGTGATGCCCACCGGGGGTGGGCAGGTAAAACCCCACAGAAAAAAAAACACACAAGACACCGGCTCCAGTGTCAGAAAGAGGAGGGCATCAGTCGTTCGCCTGTTGGCGGCGCCTGGAGCCTTTTGTGCGAGTAGCTTGTTGTGTAAGTAGTCCCATCCATGTCACTGTCATCGTCGCTGTCACTGCTGCCGCCGTCACCATCATCGCTGTCCGTACTGCTGTTGCTGACCGATTTCCGTTGCTGTCTTTACAGCATAGCGTCACCACCATTACCGTCCAATACCATCGCCGCCGATGATGTCGACTCCCGGCAGTATGTAGACCCTGGCTCACCATCGCCGCCTGCCAAGACTTCACAAGCCAGAATCACAAGCCAATATCACAGGCTAGTTCCAGAACCTACGAAAGTGAGTCGGACTCGGCCGCATGTGCACAAACTGAAACCGGTAACTTCACTTACATGCCGCTACGCCTTGCTGCCTGAAGTCTAATTCTGGATCTATATCTTGCGCCCTCAAGCTCAGCTTTCTTCCACCACAAACATACAACACCACCACCACCGAACATCACCCAAACAAGATCAACACTACATCAACACACTACAGACACAGCACATACACACAAGATGTCTTCCCACAACCTCGACATGACTATGCGCAACCGCCGCGACAGCGATACTCCTGACCCAGAGGCTCTGTTCGTGCATGATACCCGTGGCGAGGTCGAACGCGAGCCCGAGTACTCCGACCGCGAAGATTACGTGAATGATCTCGAGCAGGCTGAGGCTGACCGCGATCCATTCGACTTCTCTGCTCATACCGGAATCGAGGGTACGACTGGAGGAACTGCTGCCGATCACGACCGCCTGCAGATTCACACTGTAGCTCAGGGCGCTGGGCGCCGACCTGTCCCAATCGCTCGTCATAAATCTCCTGAGCCCGAGTTCGAAGTCAAGGTCAAGCCCAAGGGCAAGAAGCACTCGGAATTCATGGTGCCAGATCCAGCAAGCGTTCGTAAGCCTATCCGCGCTCTGGCCGCTAAGCCAGCCAACGCCTTTCGTCGCGAGGAGCAGCGTCGTTGGCGCTGGGATCGATTCGGCCATAAAATCGGCGACTTTCAGAAGCAGACTGAGAAGAGCCGGATGTGGTATCAGCATGAGCAAGCACAGAAGAAAGTCTGGGATCTCGAGCGTGCTCGTCTCGCTGTCCTCCTCCCAAAGATGAAGGCCGAGGTGGCAAAGGTAAGATCCTCCTCGCTTCCCACCCTCGACTTCGAGTAAAGCTGACAGTGTCTAGGGCGAGCAAGACCTCGTCAACATGACTGCTGCCCAGGGCAAACTCGATGAGGACCATGGCGACGAAATCGAAAATGGGCGCATCAATCACGAGAAGCTGGAGATGTGGAGCGGGTTCCTCCATATGGAGAATGATGAATATCCGTACGAGCTCGAGGGATATGAGGAAGGTGACGCGGAGGAAGAGTTTGAGGCGTTTCAGAAGGACGCGGCCAAGGAGGGAAATGAAGATTTGTTGGACGAAGTCGAGGATGGAGAGAACGAGGCTGAGAACGTGGAGGACGAGGCTGAAAACATGATGGAGGAGTAAATCAGAGGGACGGAGGAGTATCAGACTGAGAAGGGATGACTAAAAGCGATTTGTTTCTAGAGGGTACCTATGGACTGAGCAGTCTGGGTATCAACTACATGCATGAATTCAGGATAGAATCCTGAGCGAACTGAAATGTGAGCTACTAGACAGCTCACGGCATACCAATAAAAGTTTGTTCAAAACCAGTTTGTTTCAAGAGAATGCCTATGGAGTAAGCGATTTGGGTATCAACTACAAGCATGAAATCAGGACAGGATCCTGAGCGAACTAGAAGGTGAGCTACTAGACAGCTCACAACATACATTCAAGAGTTACAACTAAAAGCGGTTTGCTTCCAAAGCATAACTCTGAACCAAGCATTCCAGGTTCCAAGCACAAGTTTGAAATTCAGGATAAAATCCTGAGCGACTACACAAGTGGGCTAGTAGACAGCTCACAGCGTACGGATAAAAGTTACAATCAAAAGCAGTCTGCTTCCCAAGCATACCTATGTACTACGCAGTCCAGGTTTCAACTACGAGCATGAATAGGAGATAGATTCCTAAGCGACTAGATCGGGGGGGCTGCTGAGACTTCACCGAATACGAAGATCAAAAGCCAATTGTTCCACCAAGATACTTGAAGACTAAGCAATCCAGGTTTCACCTACGAGCACGAGTTTGAGAATGGATCCTTGAGCGACTGGATGGGTGAATTGCTAGAGATCTTACTGTAGACGAGAAGAGAAAGCGATTTACTTTAAGAATATACCTATGCATTGAGCATTCAGGGTACTAAGCATAAGTATAAGTGTCAAATGGTTTCTAGAGCGATTAGGTAGGTAAGCTGTTACAGAGCTTACATCAGACGAAGATTTGTTCGGAGAGGATACCTATGTACGGAGCATATTGAGTATTCAGCATGATACTACATGAAAGATAGCATCTAGGGCGCCTAGACAAGTGAGCTCACAGCATACGAACAAAAGACTAAAGTCTTGTTTGTAGTTATCCATCGATATCGGAGGAATGACTGAGAGGAATAGAGGACCAGATCAAGGAAATGAAGGACCGGATCAGAGAGGACAGAGGACTGACAGCGATTTTTTTCTTTCGAGAGAATCCTATGCGCCAAGCATATAAGGTATCCAACATGCTACTGCACGGATGATAGAATCCAGAGCCACTAGATAAGTGAGCTAGGAGAAAGTCCACAGTGTGAGAATGAAGCCGGTCTTTGTCTCGAAGGAATCGATCGGCAAAATTGGAGGAGTACATAGAGGAAATGGGGGACAGGGATGGAGAGGCCGGAAGATTGAATCGGAGAGGATGGAGGATCAAAAGCGGTCTGTTTGAAGAGAATCTGTATACCAAGTACCTGGGGCAGGGCATGTACATTGTGAGATGCGATCTGAAGAGACTGGCGAAGAGAGCTCCCGCCCTACGAAATGAAGTCTCGTTCGAATAGGAATTTTGCTTCTATCTCGGGAAGAACACATGCATTGAGGATTCAGGGTGTCGGGCATACGTAGGGGCCGAGGATAGAATCCGGAGGGACATGTGAGGTGAGCCGCTGAATGGCTTACCTCTTGCGAGTGAAGGTCTTTTCGTAATGTAGATTTGTCTATTGATCTCGAACGGATGGGTGCATACGAAGCTTCTCGGGTTTGGCTTATCGTTTTTAAAAGAGGACAGAATCTAGAGCTATTGTAGAGGTGAGCTGGCAGACAGTTCACAAGATAAGGGTAGAATTCTTGTTTCCATGCCAGTCTGCCATCGATTTCGAAAGGTCACACCTTAAGCAGGCAATCCAGGTAGAGATCGAGGCATTCTCGACTCTCGAGAGGCGATCTCGAGTGGTCATAGGGGTGAGCCGCTAGAGAGCTTACTTCTTGCGAGTGAACATCTGCTTTGGTACAAATTCGCTCCCTGATTCCGAGAGGATGGCCATGTACCAAGCCCATCCGTTCTTGTGCGTGAGCATCGACGAAGTAGAGATCCTTGAGGTGGGTGGGCACGGGCAGGAAGCGGACCACTGAATCGCTCACAATCTGCGAATGAAAATCTTGTTTCGTTGCGGTCCGCTACTCGAACTCGAAAACATGACCATGTACCGAACATACCTTGTTCCTAGCATAAGCATCGACGAGAGCTAGGATTTTTGAGCTGCCTTCAAGTGAGGAGCAGATTACCCTCCTTCTGTGAGTAAATGTCCTCTGTCTGTGTGCGTTTGTTGCTTCATTTCGAGAGGAATCCCCTGGACTGCGGTCTGGGAGTTTCCAGTATTGATATTCATGAGGAGAGCAAGGCCTGAGCTTTCTGAATTGAGCTGCTGAATGCCTTATGTCTGCGGACGGAGGTCTCGTCTTAGGACAATTTGCTGCACTTGTCGTGATCTTTGAGACTCGGAGTGGGAGGTGCCATGTCGAGTGATAACGAGTAAGGTCCGTTCGTGATGCTGGGTCTCACGCAGACTGTCGTGACTCTGCCTGTCCGACATCGTGGGCGCTCGCGAGGTCGCGAGTGGCGCTACTGTTTGAGGTCTCTAAATTGGAGAGCTTTCTGCCCGCCTTCCAATGCTATAACTAAATATCAACATCTTCATCGTCCGGGCTCTTATCATTCCTCTCCAATACTGGGTATCTTTCTTTTTGTAACAAGCTCCAAGATATCGAAATAAATCGCGCATGTATCGCCGAAACGCCAGCGCTTTCCAATCAGCACCGATCTATGTGTATTCATCTTTAAACCTTTTTCAGCACGTCCATGATCCAATCCACGGCCTGTACGCTCTCCTTGAGCTTGTATGCGAAAGCCAGAGGAAAGACGTGCATCTGCTTGTCCCAATCCAGCCATTCGCCTTGCACCCAAGCCTGGTTCAGCTTTTCTCTAAACAGCACTCCATCGGGTGACAGGATGTCGTATCTTCCCGTGACACCATGCACCTTCACGCCTCTTTTCGCCAAAGGAGTCACATCTCCATACAAAGGAGAGACTCGGACATCGCAGGGCTCAAAGTCTCCCCTCCAAGCTGTTGCAGTCTGGTTGACAAATGCGATTCGGAGTATCGGGTCCTTCTTCTCGATAAGTGGCATGTCAGGATTCGCTCGTCGCAGGTCGGTAGATGGCGATATCGCGAGGATTGCAGTAGGACATGGGCTATCCGGTTCTTCGTGCAAAGCATTGACTACCAGGCTGAGGACAATGTTGCCGCCTGCGGAGTCGCCAGCCAGGATAACTTTCTCGCCTGTTTCCTGTGCCTGGAGCATGAGAGTGCGATACAATCGCATGAGCATGGGAAATGCGGTCGGCGCTGAGCTGTTAGGCGCCAGTGGGTAGCTGACGAGCGTTACAGCAGTATCTGGAAGCCTGTGTGCCATTTCGGCAACGAACGACCAGTGCTCTGATGCGGCTGGAGACTGCCATCCTCCGCCTGAAAAGTAGTAGATTCTCTTTACTGGGCTCTTTTCTGATGTTGTCCCTTTCGGCTGAACGTCGTATAGGTAGATGTCTTCCACTTTGCGCTCCGAGATATCGCATCGCTTCTTCGCCTTCTTGTGCGGATCCAGTTGAGGCGATCCGGCTGGGAAAGGGTCTTTGGGCGGCTTGATGAGCTTCGAACCAATGGGCCTCAGTATCGTGTGCAGCACGAGCATCAAAGTGCTCCGGTCGCTGCGCTTCGTGACAAAGATCGAAGGCTTCTGATGCGGCTCCAGATGGGTGGTGTTATCGATTGCCATGCCGTCTCGTGAGGCGCGTTTCGCGCGAAAAGCTATGAGTGAATGTCGTACACAAAGCTATAAGTGGTATAGAGGACAATGGTAGTAGTTGACTCCATACCTACCTTAACCGCTGAAGATCATGAAGAAATGCATTACGACGCAGCGGCAGTGCCCATCATTGATGTCGGCCTGGAACAGCACAGGCGTATCAGGGTGCTTGATGAGTGTCCAAACTGCACCAAACCCAATTCTTGGGGCGGTAGAAAATGATCCGCGCCGTGATCCTGGACCACGTTCTTGAGCTTGAGATCGGACCCACCTTGGCGATCTCCTGCAGGCCAGTGGAGATTGCGGCCTTGGCAGATTTCTGCAGTTCGACCTCAGGTGAATGAATGCCAATCCTCTTTGCCTCTGGACGGAGCAGCATCGTCTGTTTCTATGGTGGCAATGAGCTTCGCTTCTGATTTCTCTCGGCATTCACAGGGTGACTTGATGAGCCAAGAGCAGCTTACGTTGGCCTGTGAGCATTCCTCGGACCACGCAAAGAAAGCCAACCGGATGCGCCAGAAATGACCGGCAGATGGGTTATGCGATGCACACGTCTGGCAGCTCATCTGGCACTGCTGGCCACGCCGATATAGTCTATGTTGAAGCAGGACGAAGCGGTGTCGACGACCCATTGCTGCATCCCGCAGCCCTGCAGAACGAGAAGAACAGAAGAATGCTCCTTCCGGACACCTCAATGGTCTTTTTGCGTCAATGGTAGCCAAAAGTCTTTGGGGACTGCCTCTGCTACGAACAGTCCTAATAGTTTGAGATGTAGCTTGCATTAGAGGATGTAAGGTAGGTTGTTCTGCAAGCTACATTTTTAACCGCCAATAGGTTGCAGATTCAAGGTAAGGCTTGGCACGAAGCTGGTCAGCTCCTGCTCATAAAATCATCTCCGGCCGGACTTGCTTCCTTCTCCAACTTCAAATAAATATGTAAGAGGGGAGGGCAAGATATCGCACGAAGATCAGAGCTAAAGCAGGCAACAAAGTCTCAAATCCATTCTCATCTGTCTACCACAACTACGAGAAGAGAGACCCAGCAAACCGAGAGACCTCACCGACGCCAGCTCAACCACCAACTCCCATACCACCGACATAGCCGACTCTGGTTGTGCGGCGGGACTCGGCTGAAGCTGCAGAGCTTGTGCGATTCGGAGTCGATCGACGCGAGCCTGTATGAACCCACACGTCAGCCGGAGCTGTGGAGGCGGGGTGTCGCTCAGAAGGGTTATGTGATATCAGATTAAAATCAAATAAATATGTAAATGGGTTGTGCAATCATCAACACGACTTCACCTCCCTTCTGGCTTGGCAGCGATGGGACACAGCCGATTCTGGTCGTGCTTATCGAGGACTTGGTCATGGGATGTAGCCGATACTGGTTGCGCTCGTCGAAGACACACCGGCTCGATCCGCAGGGTATCGACAGGAGAATCTGGAAGCAGTACATCAGCCATGAAGACTGGTACAGGTCCACGACAGGCTCAGGGAGGCGGCAGTATCATCATTGCATGAAGCTCAGACAGGCGCGCCGGATATCCATCATCCGCCAGGAACCTGCCTTTTGGAATTTCTCCTGTCGCAATCTCGTGCCTTGCGGTTCGAGCGAGGTCGATGTGGTCGGCCATGGCGTTGTGAGAGGGAAGGGTTGTACGCGGGCATTGCTGCTTTCTTTGTTGGAATTGTGAAGGCGATATCGACAGCTCGAGAGGGACTGTTCACTGTACCAGGTCGATGATGAGGCATGGGTCGGAGATTGATCGATATCGGGAGACTGGTGTCGGTCGTCTCGCGGCTGCAATGGAAGCTCTGAGGCCATCGTCGGATCGTTGGAAAACCTGCCCTCCCCGAAGGGTCAGCCGAAGCTGAGTACGGGGGCCAGTTGGCTCAGTAAAATGCGTTGGTAATCAGGTCACCACCCCGTGAGGGATTCCCTGGATTGTTCAATAAAAATGCTCATCAACGCCTTAACCGCACCTTTTGGAAGGGACCACTTCGGGGAGGGCATCCATGCAGGTCAATGATGAGATTGAAGGCGTTGGATCTGTCGGTGTCGGGAAACTGGTGCCGGCGTCCTGCCCAAATTGTGCTGAGACCTTGCGCGATGAAAGCTGATGTCGATGGGCTTGCAGCGCAGAGCAGCGTTGGAAGCCCGGAGACTTGAAACCGAGCGTTGAGGTGGATGGATGGCCATGATGCCGTCGACAGAAGCAGAGATCAGGTCGAAAACGCTGGGGATCCAAAGCAGAGAGAAGTGTTGTGCAAGATGGGGACACTGTTTGAAAACAAACAACGAAGACGAGAGATACTTGCGAGGCTCAAGACTGGCATATGAGTTGTACTCTCGCGATGAGGCGCAGCCATTGTTTACATTGGCGGGAAGCAGGATCTACGGATTTTGAGGCAAGTACACATTACATGAAGGTAGTCGCACTGACATGTGTAGTAGGATCTGTCGGCTCGAGATTCGCACAAAGGGCACTCGCAGACTATCTTTGCTTGCACGGAGGTCGATGAATTGGTGGCAGCTTGCTTCACGAGGCTATAGCACCTTGCGAGAGAATGCAAGTTCAACGCGACAAGCAGAGAAGGCATCAAGCTTCAAATATTCGGCAAGACGGAGTAGCGATCGACGGCAGCTTCTTCGATCTCAATTACAACCTGACGCTATGATCCTCCGCTCACACTAGGAATCTACCGCAAAACCAAGTCAACAGCGCAATACCACCAGCAATCCCACCTTCATCAGTGAACATTTTCTTCCAATCTGTTCCTCGCTTGCTGGTATACATTGTCGTAAGCAGAGACGACAGCACAAACCGCACATCACCACGACAGTACCCAGAGTTAGGATCATTTGTGCTACAATGCGTCGGACTTCCAAAATCAACAAGTAGACTCGTACTGGTCCGAAAAGCAGTATAACGCCGGAAGAGAGAATCGCAATTGCCCTTCGAGGATCGATGCATAGCGTTCAGATTGTCTGTGATATTATATGGCTCCGCTGTAATGTACAGCGTGCCTCCAGCCTGGAACAGCGTTGGATTGATGATGCGGCAGTCTAGAGCGGACTGAAAGTCTGGAAGCAAGGCTGAGTCGAAGACTGCTATGCTCAAGATTGGATCAGTGGTTTCATTGTCATCTGCGACTTATTAGCAGTTCGTCCGAGAAGGCATTGTAGTTCTGCTGCACTCACATTTGAAATTGTATCCAATATCAAAGATGCTCGAGGTATTCATCACTGGCGAAAGCACCGACACATCGAAAGTGAGATAGCTGATGTTCCTGGCCAGTCGATTGGAGTAATACTGCTGTAATACTGCTCGTGATCCCGAAAACAGCCTCTGGAGTTTGAGTTGTCGCCTGTGGTACACCAGTCATCGAGATCTGTCGTATTCCCGTCAAGGGTTGCTTGGCGTCTAATATGCGTGTATTGAAGGACCGCAATGGCTGGTGATGAGATATTCTCTGCAGCATTCAAGCCGATAGACCGTTGCAGATCTTTGGCAGAAGGTACAGCAACGGCGTTCATCCAGACGAATTCGCACATGATGATCGTGCCCAGTACCGTGGCTACGACGCCAACTCGAGCGACATAGGTTGACCCTGTAGACTCGTGTCAGTCGGAATTCGCCAACGCAGAAGTCGCCTCGTACAATACGTGTGCCATGCTTGCTTCTGATCGGCTTTGCTTGAATACCAAGGCGAGAAGACGGTCTGCCAGCGACCACTTGTAGTCACATATACCAAAACATATGCTAGAAAGCCAACGAAGACTAGTGCTGGGCACAGAGCAATCCAGTAGACATTTCGAGTCTCGCTGATGAGGCTGATCTGCAAAATATTGATGACGAAGAGGACCATGAACATTGCTGTGAGGATCAGATACAGACTGCAAGACGTACCGATTAGCATCCATGGACGTTGAGAAGCTGATAACATACTGCCGCCATGCTTTGGTCCTGATCTCTTCACTTCCACATTTACATGTACAATCTCTTTGTTGGTCTCGTTCAGTATCGGCTCTCTCGTAAAGGTAGCATGAGCCGCACTGTTCTCTGCTATGCCAGGGTCTGATCAATCCACTCTTCGCATCCTTGTCATTCAAACGTTCATTAGAAGGTGCCATGGGGCATATCTTGTGTGAACATTTATGCCAAAAGTTTGGGTGTAGAACGGAGGCTCGTGTATACTTCCGCAGAGTTCTTCTAGAGATTTGCGATTGTCTGTCATCTGAGGCTGTAGTGACGTTTTGTAGCAGCTGAGCTTGTCGCTTCTGCAAGCGAATGTGATGATCGCCACTGTTTCGGGCAATTTGTGTTACCTGAGGCTGAAAGCTCTGCTGGGGCTGAAGTGTGAGCTTGCATGATCTTTGATAGCAATTATGGAGACGACTTGATCACACAAGCCACTTCGCAACTCGTCATGTGAACCGAAATGTGGTGTCGCTCTGCTACACTGGAAGGGTGATGAGAGAAGTCTCGTGCTTGGCAGTCGCTCGTCCCAGTTTTCTGCGGTAGGTGTGCATCAAAAGCCGTATAGAAATGTGAGATGCCCTAGCCATTTCTTACCTCTCCGAATGCTTGTTGGTGTCGAGGAAATGATCTGTAATTCTTGGGTTCGTCAAAAGAAATGGCTTCCAAGTAAGGTATCATTGCTCTGCGCACCAGTCCGCTTCCACATGACGGCGATTTGCCAAAGGCTGAGCTCCCCAGACAACGTGTAGAAGTGTGTTCTGCGACGCGCCAGCGCAAAGATGGCATTCGAGTCCCAGTAACCTGGGAGACCAGTGTCCGGATGCTCATGCGAGGTGCCGTCGAACCAAGTCATATCCGCTCTCACGGCAGTATGGATTTCAGCTGCTCTCAAAACCGTACACATCGCGTCGATAAGCTAGCTCTTACTGATAGCAAGCACCAGTGTATGTAAACTCAGTGTTCTCGAGTAGAAGCAGAAAGTCGATCGAAGCATGCCACTGACTTTGCATCGTGTCCAGTATCCGTCGCAAGCTATTCAGCTTATCAAGATGCCCCTGGTTGCCTGTTTCCCGATAGTACCACGCCCATGTGCCCGCCGCTGAGTACAGCGCATTCAAGACCATTGGACTGATTGAGGACGATCCATGCGCCATCAAATGAGCCTCCAGTTCTTCCGCGAAGCCAACGCACTCAGCTGCAGCGGTCTTCGACCCGTCGATAGCCAGCTGTTGTAACTCCAGACGAAGGCCTCTATTGCCGCCACCTGAGTCGACATGATCCGACTCAATGCAGGAGTGAACATCGAAGAGCAATTGTTGAGTCGAAAGACAAAGTGCTCGGGCGGTAAAGAGTCGCGATGGTTTGTCCGAGACAGCAGAATCTTGCTCGATCAGCGTCTTGAGCGCATGCGTTGCTCTGGCAATCTGGACAGCTTCTTCGAGATGTAGTTCTGCATCATTTGCGGTCGGAACCTCGTTAACATGATGACATGCTTTGCCCAGTATATGAGCCGCTTGACAAGTCCTTGCAAATGGTGTTACAGCAGTATTGGCTTCTATGCTCATCACAAGAAAAGCATTCACTGTTAGCTCACCGCCATCCCAGGCGTCATCGTTGGCGGGGATTATCTCATCTGCAGGAATATGCTGCACCGACAAAGGCCGAAATCTGAACAATATATGGGCGTAACGGTCGAAGGTGATAGCGGCCCACCATAACCTTCTTCGCTCTTCTGTCTCCACTCAGGTGTCACAGGTACCGAACAGTTGAGTTGCCTTCTTCTTGTCATGAGTACCAAGTGCATAGAAGATTCGCGTGCAATGTGCTATGCTCAGATAAGCAGTCGGAAACATCGCGTGCCCAAGCTCGAATGTAGCGATCAGGATGTAAGCGCCACTGTAGTTGGTGGTCATTTGATTTACTTGCTCGCAGGCTGCTAAAGCTGCCTTCGTGGCATGGTAAGCCTCTTGAGATGCTTCGGACCCGGAGGTCGAAATGAGTTGCATAGCGGAGATGAGTGCAACAAAATCTGCAGAAGCGACCTCGGAAGTAGCTTCCATCTCTCGCGTAATTCGGCGGCATGATATGACTGGGAACCACTCGTGCGTGGTCGCGTAGAAATGTCTAATGATGTCTTCAGCTTCCGTCCTTGAAGGAGCAATCGGCTCAACGACCACGTCTGACCACAGCAGCTCTCTTGGGACAGTCATCTCCGATCCCCGTGTGGCGACCGAGTCCAGGTACCATCTGCCAGGACGTTCATGAGCTCCAGTGAAGAATGGTAGGGCTGCGATGTTGCTTCCATTCCCCGGATGATCTTTATTTGACCTGGTCGCCGCTCGCGTCGATGCTAAGGAGAAGCCTTGACCACTGCGTGCTTTGCGAGCATGTGGTATTCCACCGTTCGATAGACCATTACCGCTGGAAGGATCCTGATAATCGCAAGGCCGCCCTACCCGCGAACACAGAGAGCACGAAGGCAAGGCTTTGTTGCATTTTCGCTTGAGCTTGCGGCATGCCACACATGCATATTTTGCTAGCTCGTTTGGCATGATGTGCTACCAGATGATATGCGCGTACGCTCCCAAGGCCGCACTGGTAGTGTAGCCCTCGCGGTGTGGTGCCGTTTTCGTCGTTGACCGTTCGCAAGTGCGGACATGACCGCGGTCGTCCATTGAGGATATGGTCAGTCTTGAGGGCGACGCCTCTATGTGCGGCCGCTCTGTGTCCGCGGCCGCGCGAAGGGCTTCGAAAAGCGGCTCCACATTTCTGACACATCATCCTGGGGACCTCGCATTCAGCTCGAATTCTGTTCTCGTACGTAAGCAATTGGCCATTCTATCATGCCAAAGGAAATTTTCGCGCGGACAATACTGCCATCTTTGCTATCGTGGTGGGAGTTTCTCACCTTATCAGTGGCGGCGCTGCGTTGAGACTGTATTTCATCAGCGCCAATTTCCTCTGGATGAGAGCGAGACTCCGACAGCGTCTTTTGGTGTAGAAATGCTCCAAAGATGAACGGAGCTATAAAGTATGTAGGCCGGCATTACTTCGACCAGGCCTCAGGGCCCAGGCATGGCTGCTCTGCAACCTTGCGTGATTCTCAGGCTCCTGACAAATGCCCACAACATAAGTCTTATGCAGAGGAGCATTATCATGGCCTAGCCCTGCTCATCAAACCAGATGCTCCCGCAAAAGCCGCCAGTTTCGATCACGCCAATAGCGCCGATATCCTTCGACCGAGTCCGCGCAATCACGCTTCTTGCGACAACTCGAGCATACTGAGGCCTAAACATATTCAGAGGCTATCCGCGTCGAACATGGATCTGCTGTCTTTGCCGGCAGATTAAGTGCTCCGGAGCGGCCGCCTGAATGAAGCGGCCCACTATCGCATTCGTGCCCAGTGGAGAATGCCTCGAAACATTGCTGAATTCGGCAAAACTGCGACATGCTGTCGCCATCGAAGAGTAAGGGGAGAGCCAGCAGTGTCGATCTCGTCCTCAATAGCAATCTTTGGAGATACAATACACCTTGCTCGAGCGACATCAGAATATTGAAGTGCTCGATAGAAATGTTGGACCAGGGAGTATTCGGATATTTCATTGCCAGGCTGGCTTGACGGCAGTCAAGGTGCGCTTTGGTGCCCGTCCAATCGCTTTCCAGCAGCATTGTGGCTCAAGTAAGCCCTGTGGAAGATTCTTTGCCGCGTGCGAACTGCAGGCTTGCGTCCAGAGAACGAGACCGAGGCTTTCAAGCAGCTGATTCCAGACTCGCCAGAAATTTTGTGGCGTTCATCCGAGCCAGTATGTTCGTGAACTCGATCGCAGATGTAATGCATCCTTGGGCATCAACACTACGTGATGGAAAACGCAACCTCGCTAAGCTATCAGCAATGCGATTCCCTCAGCGCGCCCGAGACGATTGTGGCGTCAGGTAAGCCACTTCTTTTCCGTCTCTGCACTGTGCGGTTTAGACTATAAGCCTAGGAAGAGCGTCTCTTGAATTCGCATTGGCGCATGCGATAGAAATGGCCGGTCCTGCCGAGTGTGGATGGTGATTGCGCTGCTGCTAGACGCCGTGTTCGATATGCCTCGCTCTGTGCTTCGCACAACATTGATGTACCGGCAGAAGCATGCGACATGTTCAAAAGAGGTTTGAAAGAGAAGAGGAGGTTCAAACAAGACCTAGACCTAAATGTCGATTCCTTGTCGCTTACTTTCGTCCACTTCGCGTGAATACGAAATTCGGCTTGTGCTGCCCACATGAGCCGACGATCTCAAATGGCTCGCATATCGTTTAAAAGCTGCTATGGTTGTTGTGGTTGTGTTCACTATACATGTTCCCATCAATATAGGGTTATGGAGACAAGAAATCTTCTCTCTTATCCTATTGCGCGCTTCTTGCAGTGCGTCGACGATGAAATGAACGCCGAGGACGCAGAGCGCTGCTTGGCATGAGTGCGAGTCACTTCCCACTCTGCTCTGAGAACATCACCTCAGGTTCTGCTGGAGGATCAGTGCGCCTTTCGGCCCCAACAGAAGGCTGAGGCAACATGGGTCCGCTCGATGACTTCAATGACAAAGTCAAGCACGAAGCAGATGAGAGCAGCACTGTAGTCGCGAGTTTGAGCTGTGAGGTTTGAGCGCACAGCTGCGTAGATTTACAATGCCACAGGTCCCAGCTGTCTCAGCAAAGGAAAGACGGGGGAAACTCTCTGAGTAGGTAGGTTCCGTGCCTTTGCCGAAGAGGTATTGACCGTCTGGTCTCGAGTGTCTCTGCTAACAGTTCTCGCTGCAGGTGGAGATGTTGCAGCATCCTGAGGCAATGCAGTAGGATTGCAGTGACCGCGAAGATGTCTTCACGTCTTCAAATTGTTTGACCTGGTAGGTACAGCGACCGCTTCCACCAAAGTCGACACATGGCGGCTTTAGTAGAAGAGGAAGCTTCGTTGGCAAGTTGTGAGGCTGGAAGGAGATGTGGTTGTTTTGTGCCAAGTGCTTGGCGCTCCTACATCATTGACGACTGCTCCGCGCCAACTTCGAAATGGCTAGGCGTCCATTGCTCATCCACACCAAGACTGGCCCTTTTCGCACAAGTATCTCGATATCTACAAGTCGCTTTTTCGAGACTCTGAAAATCTGGGTCTTGAGAGCAGACTACGCTTTACAAAATGCACTTTTCAGAATTTTTATACTCCGGTTTGGGCAGGATCTCTTGCTAGAACTCTCAGGTCTTTCTTCGCAATCCGGACCCAGATCGAACTCCTAAATTGCACGGCTATATTTTGTATGGAAAATATGACGAGCAATGGACGCCTATCAAATGAGCAATGGACACCTAGCAACGATCCTTCGACACCCTCCATCAATCCCGATCATCGGGCCATCAGGAAACATCGGCTCACCGTATTTCATGTCGATTTCGATGTTTGCGAGGGCGTCGGCCCAAAATCCCATGCTAGGCTCAATCAATCTTTGGACGCGAACCAAGCCTATCGACGCGTCGGACTCGGGCCAACATGCTACCTTAGAACCGTGCCATGCAGTCATCGACGCGTGCTTCATACCGCGCCCTTAAATCGAGAACTCCAGCGAGCAAGTTCATTTCGACTTTTGTATGGGTCAAAAACATGTCGGCGCTAAAGAATATCACAGTCACGCAGTCAAAAGATCGCAACCCAGAGCCCAGTAAAGCGAAAGCTCACCATCTCGGAGAACCGCCCACCGCCTTTCACAATCCCTGGCCATCATTCAAGGAACATGGCAGCAAGGCAGAACTCTTCAAACTCCGCTTCGGCAGCCATCCTGAGAAGAACTTTGTCCCTGTGCCAGAAGGTCCAAATGGTTCTCGCTCAGAGCAGCTCGTCAAAGTATTGACGCCGCATTGGGGTACAGCGCACCGAGACAAATTGCGAGCGACCTGGATCGGTCATGCTTCTTTCCTCGTCGAACTTCCAGCAGCGCCCGGTCAGGATCGCGGTGTTCGCGTCTTGTTTGACCCGGTGTTCAGTGAAAGAACTTCTCCACTCACATGGCTCGGGCCCAAACGTTATACGCCAACGCCATGTACCCTTGAAGAGCTCCCAGATCCTGATGTTGTCTGCATTTCGCACGATCACTACGACCACCTAGATTTTGATGTGGTATCGAGACTGTATAACAAGCTCAAAGGTCGGCTACATTTCTTCGTGGGTCTGAACATTAAAAAGTGGTTCTTGCAGCATGTCGGGTGTGCTGATGGGGACGTGACCGAAATGGATTGGTGGCAAAGTTGCGAAGCAGCCGTGCTCGATATCGGCCAAGCTCGTTTGACTTGTTGTCCAACACAGCATTTTTCCGGTCGTACGCCTTTCAATAGAGGTTCTACTCTCTGGTGTTCATGGGCTCTCGAAAGCGCCGGCAGAAACCTATATTTCGCAGGCGACACGGCATACCAAGCAAAAGAAGCCCCGAGTCCCTGTCCGGCATTCGCCCAGATCGGCGAACATATTGGTCCTTTTGACTTGGCCTTGATTCCAATCGGCTTATACAGCCCAACGTACATCGCGGCTTCAGTTCATGTCCATCCTGAACAGTCTCTGGAAATACACAAATCCATCAAGTCACGGCTGAGCATCGGCATGCATTATGGCACAGTCCGCGGCGGGTTGAGCGCTGCGTACGAGCCTGTCACTGATCCTCCGAGAAGATGCGAGAAGCTGCAGAGAAGGAAGGTATCTGGAACGGTGGAGGTGTTGAAGGCGAAGGATCCTCTGTTGATCTATCGAGGCCAGGTGTCGGCCTTTGCCATGTCGGAGAGACTGTTGCTGTGTGAAGATGTGTTCGTTACACGCTAAGTTCTTCTTCCCTGAAATATCTCTCCAGTGTCTTGAGTGGGAACTGGAGCGCCACGATGCCTTCGAGCGTTGACGAAGGCCACGTCGATGCTTCGAGAGCCAGTAGTGCAGCTTCCTGCGCCGCTGCCTTTGAAGACAGCAGCCTCATTAAGGTCACCTCGCGATGTTCGTTGGGAAGATCGAGATCTGTGTCGATCAGGATCTGTCGCAAGGAGATGTTGCACATATGCAGCTCCAAGATGTGGCACCAATAGTGCAAGAAAAGCCCAGCCGCCGGCACATTTGGAAACTGAACCCTGTAGTCCCCACCGTCGAACGACCCTACAGAGCTTGGAGTATTCGACAGAGTGCTTTGCATGGTGCTCGAGCCAGTATCGTCGAAATGTACAGCAATGCCGCCATATTCGAGACTTGCATGCGCAAACCACGACTTGAGCTGTCGCAACAGATCGTCAATGTCTTGCAGCTGCTGTCCAACTTCGATCATAAAGCTTTCTGCTCGAGGACCGTCTGCGTGAATCAATACATCTGTCTCGTGAAGGCGCTCAGGAATAAGCACCGCGATGTCGGCAAGGCGGTCTCTCACACTCTTCCTTCTCCCGATGAATGGCATGAGCAGCCAATCTGGTTGGTGCAGGAACGACGGCCGCCTGCGAGTTATGCTATATCCAGCCTGAAACTCAGCTTGAGCACGGCGAACGCGGCATCAGATCTCGGGACTTACTAGGATGTTGCGGAAGCTGCTGAAAATGTTTTGGAACGCTGACGATGTGAAGGCGGAAGGCCCGCACTCTCGGATGAGCTCTATTGCCCCTTCAATGTGGGCCTCAAAGGCGACACTGGAGATATCCACTTGGTCGATGAGCTACATCTCGTTAGTAGCCAGCTTGCATCGGCACTGCAGATCCACTCACCTCATACAGCTGTAATGCTATGGACACGCATGCGAGTATTTTGACGCGGTTTGGAGCGCTGCGGGCCTCAACTTCATCAATGTAAGCATTGCCAAGGGCTACGTGGAACAGACCCAACGCATCCACGTACGAGAGTTTGGCTACCTGAATGAGCCTAGCATCTGAACGAAGCCTCCCTAGATACAGCGTCAAAACGCTACAGAGAGCCAGATCGAATGTCCTCCCACTTTGTCGCGCTAGCGGAAGCAGCCCGCGGATGCATAGAGCAGCGGTCGAATAATCTGCATTACGTGCCGGTCCAGGTACCCGATCTCCGCAGAAGATCCTCACGCCGCTGTGTGGCTGAAAGTCCTGCAGGACTGTTAGGTAAACATTGTCGATTTCATGGTTCGACAGCTGTGGACTGGCTAGCATTGTGGGAGTCGTCGATGACTGCATGTAAGCCTGGCGAACTAGCTGGTTCCGGTAGCAGACTGTCTCGTAGCGCTCGCGAGGTGTCTGTTTCTGGTTGCTATGGACATCTGGTGCTACATTGCCACTCATGCTGTAATGATCTTGAGTCTCCATTGTCGGCATTCTGTGTCATTCGCAAAACTCTGACCCTTTGGGCAAAGCCACTGGATATTTGATCAGTCATACTCTTATATACTGGATCAGAACTTAGTTTTCAATCTGCAAATGCACATCTGGCTACCCATTTACATCTCGATTGCACGTCACAGCTGCGCGAGATGGCGTTCTGGCTGCTTGACGCAGCTCCAATCGCCACTCGATACCAGCACACTACATGTTGTTGAGAGAATATTAGGCCTAAGTTCCTAGATACCTGTCTCGATTCGTGTGGTATTGAGCGTGGAACGATCGCGGAAACGAGTGAAGAAGATGATTAATCATACCAAACCAAGTGACAGCACTAGGGCTGCGGTCAAGGGTGGCGAAAACACCAAGAGTATCTGCATACAACCCATGTTAGGGCAAGCAACGAAGCGAATATGCAGTGTAACTGTGGCTTCGACGACACTGAAGACATTGGTAAGCGCTGGAGCCGAATTCCGAGGCTCTGTGAAATCACTACTAATACATGCTTGGCTTCGAAAGGTACCACTCATCTCAATACACGCTCATGTATACTCCAACGTTTCTTGGGCTTTCCACAAATGTCGCCAATAATCACACCGAGAACGATGCCAATTCTCCCGTCTAGTACTGAAACAACACGACTGAGTCTCTCTCACAGCTGAAGCTATCGAGAACGTCAGCTAGATAACCTGAACAGAAAGACAAAAGGAAAACCCACATCCAACGTGAAGTTACTAGACGCATCCACAAGGAGCGACAGGATGATTGCACTCAGATCCAGAGACACATGTGCCACTGGTGCTCGGTGAGCATACCCAGCAGCCTTCACCACTTCCGATGCAGTCCTTCTAGAGTCAGCGATGAAGCCCTTCAGAAAGCAGTTGAACAATAGACATAACTCACGTTTGCAGAGGTGCAGCCGACAGCAGTCGAAGAGAAGAATGCAAGCAGCGTTAGAGCTGATGTAATCACCCGTTGGTCAAGCGGCACTTTTCATCAAATAGCGCTTATTTCAGTATAAGAATGGCCTAGATTTGGTTAATAACTCGCTATTCGTTAACTTAATAAAAAAGCGCTTCTTTAACCAATTAACTAGAGGAAGGAGGCTATTTTAAAGGGTAAGAAGTTAGTATCTATAGTATAGCGGCTTACCTTATATCTTACTCTATTTAAGATAGTCCTATCTACTCTATAGAGTCGTAGAGATAGTAAAGAATAAATAGATACCTCTTATTTAATTTACGAAATAAGGGATTATAGCCTTAGCCTTATTTATTAAAATATATTCCTTAAGAAATAAGTAGCTCTTTAAACTAAATAAGTAGCTCTTTAGACCTTAGATTTAATTAAATACTTAGTATTTAGTTAAGAGGCTATACTAACCTTAAAGAGTACGAGTTTAATTAAATCTATATTATATAAGTAGCGCTCTTAATAAAAAACGCTACTTTACTAACTAATTATAATACTAAGAGGGCGACTTTACTAAATAGCTCTATATAACCTAGGTCGCTTAGCCTTAAAGAGACAAGGTAAGATATCTAATCGAGGATACGTTTAAGGGGCTTTAAATAGCGTAATTAATATTATCGATATCGAACGGGATATATATAAATAGTATCTCGATTAGCTATTCTCTAGTTAGCTTATAAATATAGACGAAATCTAGCTAGGGAATAATACGCCGACCGAAAGACTACTTAGCTTATATATACTATAAAATAGTAAGCTAAAAGGCTAGCGAGTAACCTTAAGTATATAAGTAAAGGCCCTAGACTAAGCGTAGTTATAATTAAATTTAGTTTACGTAAGCTATTAGTATCCTTTATTATCGTAAGCTATTAGTACCCTCTATATAACGTATACTAAATAGGCTTATTAATTAGTATTATATTAACTGTTGGAATATACAGTCTAGTTGGTAACCTGGCAAGGAATGCCAAGGCAGGCTGTATC
>JAASFE010005064.1:0-13039 GCA_013365205.1 Pseudocercospora cruenta
CCACCTATATCAGTGTGTGAAAGAGGCCTTGGCACTTGGCAGTGCTGACTGATCCACAACAACAGCCAGCGAGATAAGCTTCGGCCTGGCCCCAGGTGAGTGAAGGAAGGTTTGCCGACTTCCCCCTTCCCTGGTCTTCATCGCCGCCTGCAAATAATCTCCATCACAACAATCACGAATTTCGATCGTGGACGGCGCAGAACCGCCACGCATTGAACGAAACACTGCTCCACGTCTCACTTGCTGCTGACATTGCTGAGTTGTATGCTCAATAGCCTCTATCCCCAGGGGCACTCCACAGGAATCACGGGTGGCAGCAGATGTGACCTGTAGCTTCGCGACGCGCACAAACGCGTAGGTAATTTCTCCTTCAAGCTCCTCTCGTACTTCGCCTCTCCTTGCGCTCTCTGGACTGGACATCATGGCGGCAGCAAGCATCAAGGACATCACCACAGGCGTTGAGGCGTCGGTCGTGGCGGTGGCCAATGGTAAGGCCGGGAAGCCGTACCCAGTGCATAGCTCGAAGCAACCGCAAGGCGGTCAAAAGCCGGAGAAGAACACAGGCTATTTGGAAGTCGAGGCTGGTCAGGGTTTCGGCATCAAGGTCGTCCTACACCGCACCTTTGACTTCATGCGGCAAAAAGGCATCCGTATCACATACGACATTGATGGGGACGAGAACCACATCTGCCACTGCATGCTGGAGAAAGACAAGAAGAAACGTGATGGTACCAGAGAAGACCAGCTTCTAGACTTCATGGATACCGTCCATGGCGAGTGGAAGAGCGTCGGGCTAGCATTCGCAAAGTCTGAGATAGGTATGTGCATAGTATCGCGGGCGTATACGTGTTAAAACTGTGCAGTTGAGGACGCGACTGAGATTTCGGAAGAGAAGGAAGCGCTTGATGCTCGCGGTCGCGGTAAGATCGTGATCACAATTCGTCGGGGGACTGTTATCAACCGCACCACCGGTGAAGCAGGTACACATGGCGGACGCTTTCTGCCGTCCACTCCGACCACTACAGCCAAGACGACCAAGAAGATTGCCACAGACAACGGCAGGGGGTTCTTCACAGAGTAAGTCGCCCGCGAATCATGTTTGTCTAGCGCTGATATATCATACTAGATGCGTGGAATTGGGTGATGCGCCTGGCGAAGCTGAATGGATTGACTTCCAGCCACCTCCAGGTCTGAAGAAAGGTACCAGGCCAAAGAAGGGATCAGTCCATGAGGAGATTAAGTTCACATTCTTCTACCTTTCACGAGGTCAGCATGTCCATATGCTATGCATGCCAGACGCTGACTTCTATCAGAATACTTGGAGCAGAAGGAAATCCTACCCTTCATACCGGAACCAGTGGCTAGGGACGATGCTATTGTGGTTCGTGTCTTCATATCACCAGTTTCCCTAACGTCGCTAATTCTACAGATCTCTGATGACGATGGAGACGATCAACCCGATGCCAGATTCGCACGCTCCTCGCGCAACAGCTCTGTTGCTGCTCAGACGGTCTCTCGCCACGCCAGCACTGGTGATTCCCGTCATTACTTCCCTGGAAAAGCGCCAGCTTTCTCGACACGCAGCAATAGAAGGCGTAGAGAGATGTCCTCGACAGATGCTCATTCCCGGCGGCGTTCTCCGGTGGAGCAGTCTTACCGACCTGGCCAACAACCTGGTCCGTCTCGTTCTCGACGTCGGCTGCAGGAAGGTCAACTGAACATTCCAGCAGCCTCTGACTCTAATGTCAGTGATGTCAACGGAGCTGGACGAATCGAGAGACGAGGGATAGTTCAAGACCCAGTGCCATCTCAAGACGATGAAGAATTCGTCGAAGATCGCCCCGAACATCAGGTCTGTGGTGAAGAAAACTTCATCACTGCCAATGCTAATGAAACACAGATCAAGGTCGAACCAACTGGCGAGACCGATGCTGAGCTCCAAATCGACTATACAGCCAATGAAACACCGGAGTACTCGCAGCGTCTCTCGATGAATCCGCCCGAGCATCAGATGCCACCAGAATACGAAGATGAACGCAACAGCATGTACGACGTAACGCCAGGATACGAACGTGCGACTGCGTTCATGCCACCTGCCCATGATGACTTCGGCGAACACTATCAGGCCGAAATCCAAGAATCGGCTCCGCCGCCTTCCGACATACAAGGTGACGAACAACGTCGGCGCTCGGCGACCAGATCCATCAAGCGAGCTGCATCCCAAGAGACTGGGCGCCCGCGTGGCTCATATAGCAGCATCGACACTGATCGTGCTCGAAAAGAGGCAAAGCACGAATGGCGTATCTTACGGCAGGAGCAGAAAGTAGCGGAGCTCCAGTTGAGACAGCTGCAGATGCGTAGAGATCTGGGCATGTTATCCAGTGATGAGGAGTAGGCCCTTGATGTCTTTGAAGAGCTCGAGCGCTGGCATCGACTTGATTGGAGAGGTAATTGGATCAAGTTGAGGAATCATGCCCGAGATTCTACTACACTACACACAACTCCTTTTGCGCTAGGCTAAGTGGCCTCGCAGCAAGTGTCGGCTGGTGAGATCATTGTTGAACCATTACACATCGATCTTCATCTCATGGCGTTGTATGACAACCGCTCGCGTGATCACAGTATGTACCCCTTCTACGCACGAAGTCAAGCCGGGCGCGACTGACGATACCCCGTCGAATTTTGCACCTTGTGACTTGCTGGAGAGCAGCTTCATGGTACGAACGTTAAAAAGGGACCCTTCCGCTGGCCAAAACCACGAGTAAGACCCTTCGTCGACAGTGCTGATTAATGCAGCGAGTCGAGCGGCGTGCTCAGCCGCCTTCTCCAGCCCACCCTCGATCGTGTGCAAGTTCCTCGATGCAATGTCCGCAGATTGGATGCAATAGCGCATGACCTTTCTTTCCAGTCTCTGAATACTGTCACCAAGACTCCGAGTGTTGAGTAGGGTATCGCCTTCTATAACTTCCTCTCGAAAAGCGGCCAGGAGACTCTGCATGGGACCAATACCTGCTACGTGTCAGTGTGCTTCTTTCGTATACGGATTGTCCTTACCTTGATGCTCAAGTACAGCCGACAAGCGTGGAATTGCTCTGGACAGCGCCCTCCATCTTTCAAGCCCTATCTTCTCAAAGCTATAGGAGTCAGAGTTCAAGATGTTCTCAAACAAGAAGCTTCCGACAAGCGCGCACAACTTAGCATCCTCCGGAGATAGAATGCTATCGCTATAGTGGCTTTCGGTCACAGACAAGATGTGGTCCTGGAGTTCCTTGGCGAGCGTGATGATCACAGAAGCCATGTCATCGCCGCCAAGCCAATGCATTGCGAGTGCTTGACCAGGACGCGAGCCATCATTCTCGGAGTCGGGACGCACTTCCAGGCCAAGTGAAGGGACGGCCAACTAGACATTGTCAGCGTTCTGTCCTTCGACGATGGCGTCTACTGTCTTACTTCGGCGTCCCAACAAACTGAGCCCGCAGGAACAGAGCGCGATCCGATGGTTCTTGTGACTTCTCCAAGGTTGTTTCCTAGGATTTCAATTTGTTACTGGAGTTCCGTTAGGGTGAAGAAAGATGGCTACATCAGCTTTTCGGACTGCCCGGACTTGTCTAAGAAGTGCACTCGATCGATAGAAATCACATTTCAGCTATGTTACATTGCACATTGATCAAAGATAACTAGACCAACACATCCGTTGTCAATAGTCACATCTCTTTCTCTCCATGCTCCGGACTCTCTGCGATCTCGCCACTCGCTTCATCCGCTCTTGCATACACTTGCATCGGAGCCAGGACATCATCCTTACTATCTACTGAAAGTCCAGCAAAGCCGGGTATAAGTACGGTGTTTCCAGTCCCACGAATCAACCTCATCCTTCGCTGTATAATCGCATCGCCTGGCTGAGACCAGATGAATGTCATCGCTTCTCTCGAACAGGAACATTCACATCTCAGGCGTAGCGATGTATGTACCAAGCCGTAGATCAACTGCGACACTTGCTCGCGAAATTCATACTTCTCCTTGTCTGGTACCTGTTGTGCTATGTAGCCCATGATGTGGTTGGTGAGAGTTTGGTGATTTGCATTGCTACTTTGCTGATCGTGGTTGCTTTCGGGCGTTGAGTGAGACTTGCGAGGTATGATCGACGCCAGAATGTGTCGAGATCGGTATCTGCTCAGGCATTAGCGATGAATATTGTAGCTTGATGATATGATAAACGTACTCGTTCTGGAAAGCACTCTCCGTATTCCAGCTTCCATCTCTAAGAGCCCTTGGCTCTCTGCTCCAAAGCCATGACCGAACGGACGGTAGAGCAAAGCTTCCACTTCAGGAGCGCGACTGTTAAAGATCTCATCGTAGAGGCGAGTACCTATAGTAGATGTCCACGCATCGAATGAAGTGAACCAGGCTGGACGAGGTCCGACATCATGTACTCCACCAACAATGATGTGCTTGCCGCGTTCGACCACAAGTTCCTGCGGAACCAAATCCCGAATTTCCTCATCGATCAAATATCCAGCTGACTGAACGGCAGACCAGAGTCCCTCCATATCTCTTGGCAATCTATTCAAATCCAAGGCGAAATCTGTGTCATTGGCATATGGTGGAACTCTACCGATCGTAGAGTAAGCCAGGCGTATGGTACTCGAGCTGGGCAGTGGCTCGACTGTCTCAACTGCTCTGCCGCTGTAGTCAGGGAAGTCGTAGTGCTGTCGTACTTTTGCCTTTCGGGCGGGACGCTTGGGCGCGATGTCTTCGGTGTCGCCATCTTCAGGCTGATCAAATGAGCCGGGATTGGGCTTCCTTTTCGAAGTGATACGTATCCGTGACCCCGACTGACGATTTTCTCGGGCAATAAACGCGATGTTTTGGTTTCTGAGTACAGTCAGAGAAGAACATGTTGTGTAAGAACTGACGTAATCACCTTGTATCTGAACTATCCCGCAACGTTTCCTTCTCTGCGGAAGGTTCTTGTGGCATCGAGCACGACCTGTGTGGTACCGTTGGAGCTTGGATCCCGTGTTTTTGGAATATTTCAGGCACGAAAGTATCGGTACCATGGAGGTAGAACGTTTCGAACGAGGGAATGAGTCCAGGCTTGCAGTATTGCTGCAGCATTCGGTCAATTCGCTGCCTGAAAGTCCTGGCTTTCGCTTCTCGCAGTTCACCGCGATTGTCTTTGATAAAGATTTGTCGGGCCTCCAGTCGCTGCAAGGACTCGTTCACTCCGCCCGGGCTGGAGTAGGCCGCTGGATCCGCACAAAGATCTTTTAGCCAAGCCTTCGTCATCTGGTAGGTCAGCTCAGTACGATTCAGCTTGCTTGCACGCTCCTTTTCGTTGTCCATGTCGGTTTCATCGATGTCGGCCGGACTGGAGAGTCCGCTGGAAGACATATCGGTAGCGATAGCAGTTCAGCGCGAAAGACTGGAGGGAACGATACTGGGACTTCTGTGCGCAGGCGGAGGAAGAGAAGAACCAGGCCGCCTCTCGCGATCGTCATGGTCAGTGCGATTATTGGCAATCTCTCCTGAAAGCAAGCTACGTTGAGAGGAGTGTCACGCGCATGGCGCTAGCATGTAGACACAATACCTTTGTTTGTCCGTCGTGGGCTCCGTGGGCATCGCCGGGAGTCACCATATCCTCAATCTCGACGATGCTCTACGCGGTCCTGCATTTAAGTCACGGAAAGATCATTTCTACGCCCCGAAGTCGAACAATCCCAAACTTTTCCTCTGTACGTTACGAAGATGAGTCCTGACCAGGCCACTCACCGCATCCATCGCTGCTATGATTACGGCACCAGTTTCTTGTCCGCCAGTGTCAATATGGCTCTGAGGGACGCCCAGCCGGATCCAACCACGACAAAGCTACTCAGGCTGCAAGAAGAAGGCCGTCATGAGACACGTCAAGTCGTCGGATTCCACCGCGAGGACGGAGAATGGATCTTCGAATGGGGCACTGCTTTACAGCGGCGGCTTCAACGAGATCCCACTCTGTACCGAGGCGCTGCACTGTGTGAGCATCTCAAGATGTGTCTTTTCGACACGCCGGAGATGAGGAATGTACGCAACACGATCAACGAGATGGTCTCTCGCGTCAGGCCTGGAGCCAGTTGGGAATGGCTACTCGAACTCCATCTCGCCGGGATCTACAAGGCCGCTGTCAGAGCCACCCGAGAAACGTACAACATGTTCACGGCCGATCAGATCGACGCCATTGAGGTCACCGAGTTCTTTGCGCTGCCGGAAATCGTCAGGCCAACACAGTGTCGAACACTCTCCGAGATACTCCGAAGAGCGGGCTTCAAGAACGTCCGATATGTCAGCCAGACGGAAGCCGCGGGAGCCTGGCAGTGCTACCGTCACCTCCGGGAGATGCAATCGATTCCGAGGGAAGGTGGCTTTCAGGTTGGTATCACGACCAGGAGAATTGCTCTGTCCAGCTAACGCGATCTGTAGATTGGTGACGAAGTCCTGGTTCTTGACGGTGGAGGATCGACTCTGGTAGGTGTCCTCTGCTGCTTAGGCATTACTCTCCACTCCGAAAGACTGTTGACTGGAATAGAACGTCGGTTCCTACAAAGTCAGTGGCGGAACAGATGTCGTTGCGTCCATGTCTATGACACCGACCGGAAGGCGGGCCAGTAAGTAGGGATCCGTAGCACCGGGCATAGCGCATGGTTGACCCGAGTGATAGCCAGCCTGTGTGGCTCCGAAACCGTCACGCTAGCTTGCGTCAGATACGCAAAAGAGAAGGCCAGTCAGGACTACAAAGGCGACTTCCAGAACGCTCTGATGACCTTGGCGATGACGGAAGCGGAGTTCGTCCATAATGTGGCGAAAGACTTCGAAGAGTTCAAGAAGTCGTTTCAGGATCGTCGCGAATTTGTCATCGTCGTTCGAGGGCACTGTCCTGTAGAACGAGATCCGAAGTCAGACATGTTTATTTTGAAGATCAAAAGGTATGTGACTCGCTGCTTCCTAGATGCTTAGCCTGATGAAACCAGCACTCAAGTCAAAGAGTGGTTTGACGAAGCTTTTGTCAAGGCAAAGTCCGCCATCGTGAAGGCTATGGAGGTCGGCGAGCGTGGGCTCATTCGACCTCTTCCTCGCGGACGTCAAAGGTACTTCATCCTGACTGGTGGCACTTTCCGGAACGAGTATCTGAGCGACCGGATGAGGAAAGAGTATGCCAGGTCTGGAATAGTTGTCCGAGATGCGGCTTTCGACCAGACCTATAGCGGGTGAGTAGTCCTTCTGAGCATCTGACCATAGCTGATGAACGGCAGGGACAAGTCTGTAGCGCTTGGAGCTGCTGCTCGATACCGGGTGGGAAAGCTCAACACACCGCTAAATTTCGGCTTTGGTATGAGCCAGGAGGAGCCATATAATAGATGGACTCACACTGATTTGGAGCGGGACTCGCCGTACGTGTACAAAGACTCATATGAGAATGGGGAGCTTTATGTCGATCACCGATGGTGCGAGTTGGTACCCCAGGTGAGCATCATGCGGCGTGCTCGCTGGCTAGGTTGCATCAGTCATTGACATCACCAGGGAACGATCACGGATTCGGACCAGGAACGTGTGTTCAAGGCGCACTGGCAGAGTTACTGGATCCACCCCGATGAGCCTTGGCTTGCAAAGCAAATATTTTTCACCGATCGCCCAATTGCACCTCACAGGTATATTTACCGGAGCCACGACGAAGGCGATGAGCATAGAACTTTGGTAGAAGGCATCGAGAAATGGGGGGACGAGGTGCGTCAAGAGATTCCATTGCCGACCTTGACGAGATATTCGAGTCGCCGTCCCGGTCCAGGTCATTTGAGGCCAGATGAGCCTCGTTACCACATTTGGGCGAGATTGCAAGTTCGCCTGCAGGGCATCAACGTCGATGTCTCTTGGGAGATTGCACGTCCAGGATGGGAGCCAAGTAAGTCGACTTGAATTCGAGCAGTCATTGATACTGACCAGAAGCAGACGGCAAGAGGTTTCGCGGTCCTCCTACAAAGAGTCTTTTGGCCCTCGGCAGGACACAATTGCACGACTCAAGCTTCCCTGCAATGCTGCAGAGGGGCAAAGCAATCAGCACGTCCTCCTGTGCAGATTGTCGTGATAGCCACACGAGGTGTACGCATAGGCAATCGCCTCCAATGCCGCAGCGCGTATCGCACCAGCTAAGCGATCCGAGCCGTGAAAGGACGAGGCAAGCATGTCATCGGTGTAGAAGGCTACATCGCAGATGCACACATCGCTCTTTGGAGCGGTCGACGATGACCGCGCGTACAAGGTCGATGGACAGCTCGGCAAGCTCCGTCACACTGGAACAAGGGTCGTTTGCGGGCTTTGCAGCTTTTCGACAGAGGCTATCGTCAGAGTTTGGGAGTCCACTGTTTGTGACAGATTCCAGCTAAGGTGACAACAGCCGCCCCAGAGACACTGTATATGAGTCTCCACAGCCAGGGTTGGGTGGTAGAGTGCGAACAAGGACGGAAGCCCAAGTTGACCGGGAGATGCGAGACGCTTCCGAATTCGCGCTAGAGGTCTTGGCATAAAGGATCAAATGAATTTCGCTGTTCTCGGAACGATTGCCTCGTCGACGAGCTTGCGAAGGACGCCGTTTCGTTGGGAAAGTAGTTACCGTGAAGATTCAGGCCACGAATAGGTGTATAGTCATGTCCTCGTTCGTCTGATTGACCCAGATAGGACCACTTGGCCAAGTAGCATGTCCGCATTCTCTCGCAGGCATCCGCGTGTCCCTTGAAGTTTCCGAGTGCGACCGATCAGGAGCCCAGCGAGAGTCGGATGGATTGTCGACTTTCTGGCACAAACTTTTGGCCGCAGTCCATACGTCCTACGCCCGCTTTTGAGCGTTGGCGCATAGATAGCGTGATCCTTGGTGAAGAGCTAGCCCTTTGTGATAGTCCACAGCTGTCCACAGCAAGGAGGCTTACGCCGCCAGCTGGCCAAAGTGCCCTATGCATGTGCCCAGTGACAGTTTGTCGCCGGCCAGGCGTACTTTTCTTGCGAAGCGGAAATGAAGCGTGGGGCGGGGGGTGAAAAAAGTCAAAACTCGAGAATCCGGGCACTCTCTTCTGGTCTGGCCCGGACAGAGACCATGTTTCAGTAGCGTGACATGCGGCTGCTAGTGACTAGTCGCCTGAGCATGCCTGTCTCCTATCCCGATACATCGAAAGGTGCGCGAGGGATAACAGGATGGATCAGCTGCCGCGCACAGACCACTGCGGCAAGTCCCGTCTCGTCGCACCGTGCTTTGTCGTAAGGGGCGATAGGTGAAGGGAGAGACTGGACAGTCGTGTAGCCAACACCCAGAGCCCAGTCTGCCATCACAGTAGGCAGAGTGTGCCTACATCCGCTGATCTCGACAGCAGTGCAGAGACCGATCAGAGAGCGATCGGTTACCAAGCGGGAAAATGCCATCACGGAAGAGAGTCCATCGCGAAATTTGTGTGCATCGACGAGACAATGAGCACAGATGGCAGAGTCGTAATGGACGCAGACAGGTGTATGAGGAACTGGCTGGCTGCCTCCAAGAAGACCATAGGGCTACACCAGACTGGGTCAGAGGAGCTGTGCATGCAATGGTCCGTCAGCACCTGGCCAGCGAGTACAACTCGGTAGACAGGTGCAATCCGATCCAGGCGTTTGCTTCACATGGCCTCAAGGCTCTACGTAAGAGCTTTCTCCGGAAGATCAAGGTGTCCAGTCGCCGCAATGCTTCGGTTCCTGCTGGCGTCTCCTTTGGCCTATTGGCTGCGGACACTCAAACTCGAAGCGACGAAGTCGAGACCTCATCAAGCGTATCCTGGGACGGTATAAGTGACGTGTCTCGTAGCTCGACAACACCAAATGGAAGTATGGTCGATGAAGAGCGCGGGAGCATTGATTGCGGTTGCGCAAACTTGGAGGAGCACAAGGGAGGCGTGTTGAGCGCACCACGCGCCGTTGTGCTGTCCGTACAGGCCCTTGGTGTTACAGAATATGAGCTACGCGCGAGCGGTTCGAACACCTGTCAAATGGCTGTCAGACTCCTCAAGCGTCTGTATAGCCACTTCGATGCGGGAGATCCAGAAGCAGTATCCATTCCGAGTCCAGAGTACCATGTGCGTCTCGTCGAGCTTTTTGGCAGCTCAGAACACTTTCCCGCACATTATCGCTCCATGACCGACCCGCATCGGCCCGATATGTGCCAGCTCATGGAGATATTGAAAGCCTTGGCACAAGAGTATCAGCTGCCTCAAGAGATGGGACTATTGCTGTGCACACAGCATTGGTATGGCGATGAGAATGATCGTTGGCCTGTTCTGCGATATACTGGTGCCTTTCTTGCCGTGAACCCAGCCCTCAACATCTGCATAGTCAAGGTTGTCGACGAGGAAGCCATGGGAGGCCACCGCTTCGAGCCTCTGGATCTAGACATCGTGAAGACTCTAGTGGAGAAGCTATACGAGTCTGCTCCTCCACGAGAGGCCCTGGGCGATGTAGTCAAGATATTGGAAGATGACAGTTTGAACTCCAGAAACCGCGCACCTGGCGCTAGTGACGCTACAAGTTCGCCGTCTACTATCGTGATCGAAGACTCTGACAGCGCTAGCGCCGCAGAGGTCGGCGAAAACACAACAGAAGTCTGTGCCAGCAGCCAAAGTGCCGTGGAAGCTCACAGAAATGCAGGCTTGCGTTTCGATCCGCCGGCGAGGCTTGCGCATGACAGGCCAATTGCGAAGTCGAGATACGCAGAGCACTCGCCGTTGAACAAAGTCGCTCTGGATCAATGGACTGGTGAGGTTGATGTAACGGAGCCAGGGAGTCGAGGCAAGCCCGATGCGGATTCTGGCATGGCGACAGGTACCGCTGGCAAACTGAAGCGAGTGACCGCCTTCTCGAGGAGAACAAGGAATATGCCAGAGACGGTCATTGACGACAGGCCACTGCGGGAGACTTGAGGTATGCTGGCAGAGATGCAGTGCTTTTTGGTGTATAAGTGCGTCTTTTCAGTGTCACGTCGGTGACAGACCTTGTTGACCATAGCTCGACAAGGCCATTGCCCTGGTTGATATGCGAAGAGCGTATGCCTCGAGATCTTTCACAAATCGAGGATGCAGCTGATCAATGTAATGCAGATGCGCATTAATCATTCGGCTGGTGTGCCACTTATCAGGTCTTCGGAGGGCAAGTTTGAGCCGAACTTTTGATGAGATTTGATGGGAATTGACGGCCATTTTGATGCAGCTTGATCGGGCGAGCGGGGCCAAGGGGCGGACTCCGGCTTCTGGGACCGAGGTTGCACTAAAGTAGACACCCCAGCATGATAACCATCACTCTATCCATGATGTTTGTCCTCGGCGAGGTATTCGCTGACTCCTTCGGCACAGGCTCAACACACTCGCGGAAACCAATAGGAAGTCTTCGGCCGAGAACAATGTCGTAGCTGCTGCTTGTGCCACGTCTGAGAGGGAAGACAGCAAGGAAGACAGGGTGGGCGTACCACGGCTGTTCGTCCATGTGCTGTGTGCTTTGACGGCGGGCACGAGTGATCGAAGAGGCAGACCGTTCATGCAATCGTATGGTAATGATTGCCATGCAGTTGGAAGATGTGAGGTTCCATTAAGCTTGATTTAGCTCCCGTTCCAAGGATAGCCGACGGGCAAGAAGCATGGGCATTTGGCCTGAGCTGTGCAGTCCACGAAGGGGGGTCTTGCTATCCACAACATGTCTTGTGGGCTCTGCCATGGGAGAGCAGTGCTGTGCCGGCCGATCCAGGCATATCTGTCGTGTCGGCCTGATGACAGAAACTGGGAGGTCGGCGGCGACGCCGCTACGACTGCGACCGGTTTCCAGTCGATAGTAGCTCGTCTGAGGTCAATTCCGCAACGTGAGCCGATCGGAGCAAAGCTAACAGAGTGGCCAGAAGCGTTGTTCGAGATCAAGACGACCAGAGCAGGAGCAAAAGTTCAGACAAGAGCGTTCACACAACAGAAAAGTGTCGAGGTGCGAGAAGGTGTGCCAAAATTATCAAGGCGTGCCAAAAGTTCCAAAGGGGTGCCAAAAGTTCCAAAGGGGTGTCAAAAGTTCCAGAGGGGTGCCAAAAGTTCCAAGGCCTGGAAAAATTGTCATGCGAGGGAAATCCTTCTGGGGAAGGGGAATCTTTCCAGCGAAGACGGCAGGGCGGGCGCGACCAAGATTGCGCACGATCCAGTTGCTGAAGCGGAGCTCCCGACTGATTCGCCAGGAGCTTGGTTGGGTTTCTGCCCCGTGACACGAAGACCATCGCAGTCCGACCTCTGGAGAAGTAGTAACCTTTCTTGTGTGTCTCAACATCGAACGAGAAGTATCACCATTCTCCTAAAAGATTCAATGACAGATTCAACATAAGGCATATCGGTGACAAATTGAATAGAAATTGTACAAGAAATTCCATAAAATATACGAGAACAAATCCGAGAATCAGAAGATCAAGCGGAAGCTCTAAATCTTGATTAAACTGCCGTTCAAATTCCGCTTCAACTTGCATCCCACCCGTCGCGATTTCCGTTCTCTATGGTGCCTTAAATCCCCTTGGCCCCTACTGTGATTGGGCACGAACTACATGTACAAGATGGGGCATGTACCGTGGGTTCAGCTGACCCGACCGCGCTAGAAGTCTTCCCCACCTGCCGCACACTCCGCCTGCCGCACAGCCGCACATTGTTTAGTACTATATCTTTAACATGGTCGCATTTACGCAATACTAGACGGATTGTAGTTATTATTAATACATATAAAAGCGCTAAATACGCTCTTTAATCTAATATAGAGATTATATTCTATATCGTAGTAGTAGCTATATATTACGTAAAGCCCTACTAGAAGTCGAACTACTAGCTTTCTTAGTTAGGGTAAGTACTATATCTTACTTAGGCGGTTATTCGAAGACAATACGCTAGAGAGGGTTCTTAGCCTTTTTAATACTCTCCTATAAGTTATTATTAAGCTATCTTATAGCCTAATTATTTACCTTCTTTATCTCCTTTTTATA
>JAASFE010005146.1:32548-44478 GCA_013365205.1 Pseudocercospora cruenta
ATATAAGAACGTTTTTAACGTAGATCTAGCTAGTATCCTATCCTAATATATAGAGTACGATTATACTATTAAGCTCGAAGAAGGCAAGTTGCCTCTATAGATACCTATCTATAACCTCTCTTAAGAAGAATTAAAGATCCTATAAGAATATATCGATAACGCCTTAAAGAAGGGATAGATCTAGCCTAGTAAGTCGCCTAGCGGTATACTAATCCTCTTCGTTCCTAAGAAGGACGGTAGAATATAACTATATATCGATTACTATAGGCTTAATCGAGTTACTATTAAGAACCGCTATCCGCTACTACTTATTAGCGAGATAATAGACCGACTTAGATAGGCGAAGATCTTTAGTAAATTAGACCTAAAAGATGCCTATTATCGACTCCGTATTCGTAAGGATAACGAGTAGAAGATAGTATTTAAGACCCGCTATAGTCTCTTTAAATACCTAGTTATACTATTTAGAGTTATAAACGCGCTAGCGACCTTCTAGTTATATATTAATCGAGCCCTAGCCGGACTATTAGACTATATATACGTTGTCTACCTCGACGATATTCTTATCTTTTCCGAAACGGAAGAAGAATACTAAGGATATATATACTAGGTCTTATAATAGCTACGAGAATAGAAGCTATATACTAAAGCTTCTAAATACGAGTTCTATAAAGATAGGACCGATTTCCTAGGGTTCGTAATTACTACTAATAGTATCGAAATAGATCCGGAACGTATTAGAAGTATTACCGAATAGCCTACGCTATAGTACTATTAAGATATTTAGATACTCCTAGGATTCGTAAACTTCTACTAGCGATTCGTATAGAACTACTCCCGTATCGCTCGGCCCTTAAATAACCTCCTTACTAGTAGTTATAAAGGAATAAATAAACGTAGAAAGAGTATTATAGTAAGAGATCTATAGGAATAGCTAGAAGCCGTAAATAATACGTTTAAAGAGCTTAAGGAGGCCTTCTAAGAAGCTCCGCTTCTTAAATACTTTAACCTATTACTACTAGTTTACGTAATTACGGACGCTTCGGACGCTACTTATACGGATATTATACTATAGCTATCGACGGAAAATCCTAAGTAACGATACTAGTATCTAGTTACGTATTATTCGCGTAGCTTTATAGGACTATAGATTCGATATAGTATATCCGATAAGGAGTTAATAGCTATCTCGGAATACTTTAAGGTCTAGTAATACTATCTCGATAGCGCCGTATATCTAATCTAGGTCCTAACCGACTATAATAACCTACGGTACTTTATAACTATATAGACTTTATCTAGAAGGTAAGCCTATATCGCCGAATAGCTCGTAGCGTACGACTTCGTTATTAAGTATAAGAAGGGATCTACTAACCCTTCTAATAGACTATCTAGAAGACCTAATTACTTTAAAGGCTTTAAAGATAGTACTAAATCCTAGGAGCTTAAAGATATACTTCCCTTACTCTAGAAGAAATTAGGAGTTATAATAATTGCTACCGATTCTATCTCTATAGAGGTACTAGAAGAGTATCGAAACGGCTACGACCTAGTACTAAGAAGTACTTCGTAGACCGAAAACCCTTATACTTGCCCTAATTAGGCAAAGTCCGTAGAACTACTTCTCCCTAATAGTAGAAGTCGGTACCTAGTAATAGATACTCTTATTAATAACGTGATATTATTAGTAATAATCTCGATTGTAAGAGTATATAGAAGGCTTACGTCTCGCGTATCTCGTATCGCTATCGCTATAGCGGCTACCGATAAAGGAGCTTTCTTATATAAGGCTCTAAAGTTCCTTCTCGATCTAATTAAATTAACGTAAATAAGAGATCTTTATATTTAAGATATTAAGATAGCGAAATAGGGCCGAAACGATAGCGATTCTACTACGAGAGATAATCGAGGAGCTAATCTAGCCCTCTAGGCTAATCTCGATTAATACGATTTCGATAATAATAGACTTCCCTACCTTAATAGTAAAGTCTATATACTATAGAGTACTTTATTATAATAAGAGATCTTATACCGTAACTATAACGATCCTATAGCTAGTTACTATAGTAAGTAACGTACGTAGGAAGCTATCGCTACTAAGTACTTATAGAAAGGTATTACGAAGGATATTAAATGATATATTACTAAGTACGATATATACTAGAGATTAAAGATTAAATAGTATAAACTATACGGGACGCTAAAGCTACTAAAAGTCCCTACCGAACTATAGCGCTATATCTCTATAGACTTTATTACTAGACTTCTATCCTTAAAGGACTTCGATAGCGGCGTCTACGACTCGATTCTAGTTATCGTCGATAGGTTTTCGAAGATAGTTTAGTACTTTCCTATTACCTCTAGAATCGATATAGTATAACTAGCTAAGCTTATATTCCGAGAAATTATTTATAATAGCGGCGTTCCTAATAGTATTATCTTAGACTAAGGATTAGTCTTTATAAGTATATATTAGAGCGTATTTTACTACTATCTAGTCTATAAGAAGCGCCTTAGTACTACCTTCTACCCTTAAACGGATAGACAAACCGAGTATTTAAACTAGAACCTCGAAATATATCTCTATATCTACTATAATTAGAACTAAGATAATTAGGTACGACTTCTTTATACTACCGCTCTTACGTATAATAGTAAAATCTATACTAGATTAAAGAAGTCGCTAATCTAAATCGCTTTTAGAATCGTTCTAAATACTACTAATAGTATTCGTCGCGCTATAGACTAAGAATACCTACTATAGAGAGGATAAGGAGATACCGAAACTACGTCGAAGTCTTATAAACTTACCGAATAAGCCTACGCGTAGATTCTAGTAAGATAAGAAGAATTCGATAATACGAAGTCTAGTCTAGAATATATAGTAGCTCTATAAAAGAGATATTATAATAGATTAGTCTAAGACTAATAGTTTAATATTAGTAAACGAGTCCTCGTTTTAGGGAAGAATATCTATACTCGCTATCCTTATAAGAAGCTTAATAATAAGTACCTTAGGCCCTTTACTATTAAAAATCGTATCGGTATCTATACTTACGAGCTAGATCTCCCTCCTTCGATAAAGAGATTTTATCTAGTCTTCTACGTCTCCCTTCTAGAACTATACCGCTTACGAGAAGGCTACGAACTACTACTAGTAGAGCTACGCGTAGACGATAGGGAAGGTAATAAACGTTTTAAAGTCGAAGAAATCCTATCTTACCGTCTTATAAAGGAGGGACTTTAGCTTAAAGTTCGTTAGATAGACTACTCGCTAGAATATAACGATTAGGTAATAGAAAGCGATTTAGTAGCTAATAATCTCCTTAGCTTATATAAGGCAAATTATAACTTAACGAAAGATTACCTACGCGAGGCTCGGAAAACTAACGAGAAGGGCCTAGCTTAGAAACGAGGAAGGCCTATAAAAGCGAAAATATAAAAATACTAGATTTTAGGAGCGTATAATAATAGGTCGTTCGCGAGAAATCTATACTTTTAGTATCTATTTATTATATTATAGAACGTAGTAGTTAACTAAATCTACGCTTAAACCTTAGTAAATATTAATTAATTATTAATTATAAAAGAAGCTAGTTTCTATAGGAAACCCTAGGCTCTATATTATAAATATCGTAAAACCTTAAACTAAACTCTATACTTAAAAGTAAATGCCCTCCGCTATCTCGCCGCTAAAATAGCCTCGAATCTATACCGGAATTATACCGTATACTACCTAAAGTAGATAAGCCGCTACTCCTAAACCGTTATATCTCGTACTATAGTCTACTTAGCCTAGGAATCTACCTCTATATTTCTCGGATAGTATCCGCTATCGCTACGATCTATATTCTACTCCTTCTTAGTATACTTATAGCTAACCTTCTAGATTTAACGGTAGTACTTATATATATTAGTAGAAGCGAGGCCCTTATTTAGCGACTTAATTTCGGTAGGAGTATAGCTACGGACCTTCTAGTTAAGCTCGAATAAGGCTACTATAAACTTATAAGAATAGTCTATAAGATACTAGTAATAGCGATTAGAAGTAGCTTAATTAGGAGCGCGGAATATATTACGACGAAGGAAATACTAAATATTAGTAGTACGATTTATTTCCTTAGGAACCTAGTACGAATTAGTAGCGAAACGGCGATAGAATAGGCTCGAAACGTACTAGAACGCACGATAGGTTACTAGGAGAGTCCTTATAATATTAGTAAGATCCTTTAGAGGGCTTCTTATACTTCTCTACTTCGTCTAACTTCGACTTCGTATTAATAACTCTATTCTTACTAGCCGAGTCCTTAGCCTTCTACCGACGGCGAATTTACTTAGTATAGATAGGTTTATAGAGAGCGGATATAGCTTAGAGAGATAGTAGGTTAGTAAGCGCCTTCTTAATAGGCTTACTAGAGGTTAAGCCCTCGCGAATATAGTAGGTCTAGTAAGATAGAGGCTACGACGGGTCTAGTATCGTAAGGATACTATAATAGGTATAATAACCTAGCGTACCAATAGCGGGACTCTTACTACTACGACTAGTAGGACTACTACTAAAGGGATTAGGAGAGCCTCCTTCTTAAGATATATTATCGAGAGGAGGAGGCCGACGAACTATACTAATTAGCTACTAAAAGCGCCGCGAAACGCTACCGAATACTTACTACTACTAGGACTATTAACGTTTAAGGACTTAAAGTCTTAAAAACCGAAGACGTTATCTCTAGCTAGGATTAGTAATAGTATTAGGCGCTATAGAGTAGAATTATCGCGGCTTATTAAGCTAAATTTAATAATAATTAATTAAAGGAGGTTATAGAAGAGGTTAAAGGACTCTTCGAAGGCTTAGTATATATAGTAAAGTAGAGAAGAAGTTAGAAGAAGTATAGGCGCCTTATATACTAAAGGTACGGAGTCTAATTACTACCTTCTCGTTACTACTTTATAATCGCTCTACTACGTATATAAATACCTAATCGCGACTAGTAAGGCCCTCTAAGTAATATCTAACCTAGGGATACGTAAATAAGGACCTAATCTAAGGTAGAAAGTAGCTTTACGTAAAGGGAAGTAACGACTACGCGAATTAATATTAGATCTAGATTAGTAACTCTACTAAGTTATAGCGACGAAGGTCGTCTATAGGACTTATAGATACCTACTATAGCGAGCCTAAGCCTACCTTAGTAGATAAACCTATATATTACTTATCTAGTATCTCTATCTAAGAAGACCGTATAACTCGTACGTAGCCTAATACTAAATGCTTAGCCTTATCTAGATAGCGGAAGGAGAACGAGATAGTTACGTAAGGCCCCCGAACCTAACCTTTCTAACCCTCTATTTATATACTAACCTCGTTTCCTATATAGCCTAGGATAGGCTACTAGGAGAGAGGGGGATACTATTAGAGAACCTAATTCGTAACTAATTCGTAATCTTCTCGATAGTGCCTCGTATCCGATTTATAGAGCTTAGCGTACTAAGAAAACTCTTTATTTACTCCCTTCCTTTCGAGTTCTTTAGATATTATTATATAGAGAAATCTAACTACTACGTCGTATCTATATACCTATTTATTTACTCCTCTTATAAGAGAGCTTTTATTAGTACGAGAGTATCTATATAATAAGCCTTAAATCTAAGGTTAAGGTTAATAAGATAATATAAGAAGATTACGAATTTAATAGTTAGGTTAAAGTCGTCGCGAGCTCTTTAATATTATTAGAGAGAGATAAGTCTATAAGTATTTTATTAGGAGGATAAATAAGTATAGATCCTAATATAATATTAGTAGAGTTTTCTATAAGTTTATAATCCGCCTAACCTTTATATTCTAAATCTTTATAGAGATCCTTAAATCCCTATAGGGGAATAACCTACTCTATATATTATAGAGGGATATAATTATATACTAGCTAATATTAGGGGCTTATAAACTTTATATAGCGTATATTTAACGATAGATATCTCGGTTATTCGCTTATATAGTAAGTATATTAGAACGTTAGTATAAAACGTTTATATAGCGAAGCTTCTCTACGTTAATAAAAGTAATACTACGCTAATCTCCTTCCTTATATACCTCCCTATAAAGGGGATACTTATTAAGGAGCTATTTAGTACTTAATATTAAGGAAATCTAGTTTAAGGATCTTCTATTATCCTTATAATAATTTTATAAAGAGGCGTCTAAGAGCGCGTAGGAGTTAATTAATACTTATATACTTTTCGCTCGAGTATTATAGACCTATAAAATATTTAAAAGCTAGGATTCCGCGTTTTCTATTAGTTCGTAGTAGAGGACCTTATACCTTAATTAGTATACGCGCTCCTCTCTTTATAGCTTTATAGAAACTCGGCTCTTAATATAGCGCTAGCGTAGTAACGCTTAGGGTTAGTAGTATAGTATTTCTTAAGGCCGTCGTTCGACTAATTAACGCGCTATAGTTACTATACTACGCCGCTTAGACGCTCTACGCCTATAAGATATTCGAGACTTCTTATCTAAAGATAGGTTATCTATTCTACGTATCGCGAAGTACTATAAAGTCGCCTATAATATAGTATATCCTATACGCCTTTATCTTAAGTTATTTAGTAATTATTATCTACTATAGATAGTTAAAAGGGGGCGGCCTAGTAAGCTAAATCTAGAGTAGGAAAGAGAGGTTATAAAGCTAATAAGTAAGATACTAGACCTATATATAGACGAAGTCGCTTAGTAGATATTCGATACGATAGAAGGCTATAATAGCTATAGCCTTATCGTAGAAAGATAGACGTATAGTACGTATTATAGGAATATCGATAGAGCTAGAAGGTATTAAGCTAGGTCTATAGACTACGTAACGCTTAATTAAGAGACTTCTAGAAGGCAAAGAGTATCTTCTAGAAGCGCTAGAAGCTATACTTTATTAATAAGATAGCCTCTAACTTAAGGAATAGCTAGAGGAGGTATTCGTAGTTATATATTAGTACCCCTTCTAGGTAAAGGCGTCGTTAAAGCGATCGGATAGATATTTAGTCCTACTAGTAATAATAGTTAATAGATAGCTTCTAGAGCCCTTTATTATTAAGGGTAGCGTAACGGCTAATCTATTCGTAATATAGGTTACAAACTATATTATCCCTTATCTAAAGAAATCTAGTATAATTATTATCCTATATAACGCGTTAATATACTATAATATAAGGCTATAGCCGCTTATTAAAAGCGGTAGCTATCGACTCGAATACCTACCCCTATATTCGCCTAATTATAACCCTATTAAGCTATCTTTTAATACGCTAAAAAGATAGGTTAAACGCTATCGTAACGAAGCTGCTAGCTTTCGAGACTTTAGTAAGTTTATAAAGTATACTACGCTCTCGTAGGATAGCTTATACGCGTCTAAATATATATAGTACTATAGATATAGATATAATAATTAAGGAAGAGTTTAAAAAGTCGGTAGGCTAGAAAGCTATAGAGCTTAACGGATATAGTCGCTTTATATACGCGCTAGGATATTAGTTTTTCTAGTCTAATAATATAGCTTATATCTATATAGAATTATAATTATATATTATAGGCTTTTAATATATACGAGAATAGACCTCTACGTAGCTTCTAATACCTTAAATAAAAGAAATAGCTTATTATATAGTATATAGTAAACGAGCGACGATAGTAGCTAAAATTTCTACCCTAAACCCCCTCTTTAGTAGTATAAGCGAGTTACGTTAACCTAGGCGCGATACTTCTCTATATACTTAGTTAGCTTCGCTCTATAGCCTATCTTTAACCTAGTATCTTTCTACTCTTTTATAGGTATACTATTAGTAGCTATAACGCCTACTATTAGAAAGGGGGTCGTAAAAGTAGTCGCTATCGATACTAGTAGCTAAATATAGCTCTAGACTCGTAGAATAGTAGGTATAAAAAGAGATAGTAGAAGAAAGGTTAATTTTCTATTTAAGCTAGAGATATAGCGTTCCTTTATACCCTTCGCCTAATAATCTAGATTATTCTAAGGGATTCTATTCTATTCTATTTCCCTTATAGTACGCGTAAGCGTATTCGTAAGCGGTTCTAGAAACTTCTCCTAGAACCGATATCTACTAGGGGTCCCCTAGGAAGCCTAATAGTAGGGTTACCCCTAGTAGTATAACGAACTAGTATTTAAGGGTTTTATCTAGACTCTTATCGAACTATAGCTAGTTCTAATACCTACTATATAGATATTACTAACTAGGAACTTATAGATATACTATAGTTCGTCGTAGCGGCGGCGCTAACTATCTTAGGTCTTATACTAGTTAATAAAGTAGTTAATCCTTGAAATATCGTTCTACCCTATTATATTAATCGTATCTACCTTATTATTAGTTAGCGGCGCTAGAGAGCTCGATATAATAGCGTATTTACGCTTCTTTAGAGAGGGTATCGACTACGCTAGCGTAGCTATATAATTATTTACTATAGAGATAGGAGGCGCTATACTTCTATTCCTACTAGCCTCCTCGACTAGCTTCTTCGAACTAGGACCTCTACTATTATTATACCGTCTAGCGGCCTTTATTTCTATTAACTAAACTATTAACTTAGCTCCTAAACTATTAATATTAATACCTAACTTAGTATTACCTACGAGAGTTATCTATTTCTTAAAGATAGCTAGATATAGCGGATAATAGTTCTTTCTTAACTTAGCGCAACCTACTATATAGTATAAGTATAAGTAATTATTATACGTATTTAGCTTATACCTCTATTTAGTCTACTAATCGATTAAGGCGCCTTCGCTAGTAGCGATAAGGTTTTCTATCTTAGTAGCTAGTCTATTAAGTTAACGACTCGTCGCGGAAGCCCTTCTAGTAGTCGTTATTAGACTTAATATTACGCCTAGAGCGGCTAGCTTATAGTATCTAGTTATAATAATTATAAAGCTTGTCCTTCTATTAATAAACTATCTACCTATCTTATTATATACGGCCTCGAAGACTCCTTCTATCTACGCTAAAGTAACGGCCTTATTTACTACCTACGCCTTATATCTAATACCGATACTTATTCGCTTTATAACTAGCTTATATTTAATAACCTTCTCGTTAATCTACGACTTATAAAATGCTTCCTTTTACGTATAGGCAAGAGCTAGAGAATTAAGTACTATATCCTTATTAGTAACCTTATTAGCAACCTTTAAATATAGCTAGATATAGAAGAAGAAGTTATTAGTATTATTATCCGCTAGGGGGTTAAAAGTAGAGCCTTAAGAGCGTAGAGTTTAACTCTCTCTACGACTATAGCGGCTACTACTACTACGAGTCGTAGTAGTAACGACCTACTTTGCTTTCTTAGTAATCCTTAGCCTATTAAGAGTAGCCTAGCGCTTCCGTTCCTCCTCGGCCTAGCGCTCTTATTTTTCTATAGCTATAGCGTTATCTATAGCTTCTTCTAGCTCTTCGTCGATTATCTCTTTCTTATTATCTAATAGCGGCTACGTACCTTCCGAATATAGGTCTTCTACTAGCTCTTAATCTTTATCTTTAGCCTCTATAATAGGCGTTAATCCGAACGACTCTTCTAGCTCTATCTAAGTATAGATTAGATTAGGTAGGGGCCTAGCTAGCGTAGGGATAGAGGTTAATAGAGTTAGATTATTACGCCGGCGTTAACGCTCTATAGTAGTATATTTACTCGTCTAATAGCGGCGCTTCTACTTCTATAGCTCTAGAGGCTATTATCGTACGGTATTATAGTACTATCGTTATAGTAACTATCGTAGGGATAGTAGAGAACTTAGAGGGTTTAGATTCGGTATTAGATCTATTTAGGTACGTAACGGAAGCTCTATACTCTATCTCTTAATCCTAATCGTTACTATAAGGCTTAAAAAATAGATCTAGGAACGATATATATTATATAGATATCTACCGTAGTACTAGAAGTCGCGGTCTACTACTAATCCTCTATATAAAGCCGGATCTAGTTAACCGTTAAACCTATAGCTACGTAGATATTATAGACCCTAGATTTTAGATCTTTTTTACGAGTATAGTAGAAGTCTAATAATCTAAGCTTTAAAAACTAAGCTCTTTCGAATATAGTATATAAGAGATCCCTAGTTAGAACGCCCTAAGGAGTATCCGAGGGTCTAAGAATAAGTCTAGTAGCTCTCTTAGTAATAGTAAGAGCGAGGTAATAGGTCTAAGTTAATACTTTACGATAATACTTTATACTTCGAGTAATAGCGTAAAACCTTAGATATATTCGTTTATAAGTTTCTTAAGCTTTTTAAGCTCGCTTCCGATACTTATATTAAGAGTAGTTAGGGAAGACTCTCTTAATATATAGTACTCGTTATATAGATCGTTTGTAGGCAAGATACGGATATAAAGAAAGTCGATTTAATCGTAAAGGGAGCGAATCTCTACTAGTTGCGATTTTAGTCTATCGTATTAGAGCCTTCTTAGAGCGTAATTAAGCGCTAGCCTATCTTTAGGATAGAGGACAATAATACTATTCGAAGCTCGCCCTATAATATAAAGGTTAGTATTATATCTAGGCTATAAAGTTATTACGACTTTAGCTATACTTAAAGTAGATACTATAGCTTAAGAGGGTCTAGACTAGTATAGCGATCCTTATCGACGACCTAGGTAGATAGGGTAGCTTAGATCGTAAATAGAGAAAGCGAAGCGATAAAAGCCTTTTTACCTATTAATAAGCCGTACTTATAAGTTATATATTTCTATTCCTAGATACTACTAAAACGAGTAGACGAGCTAGAACGCTATACTACCTTAGCTACTATTCTTTATTCGCCTCTAATTAAAGTCTTTACTTACTTATTATTAATAATAGGTCGACTATAAGCTTTTAATACTATACCCTAACTTAAAACATTAAGTTACTACTAGAAGGTATCTCGTAAAAATAGGCTAGGAGGACGACGATATCTTCGACTAGTTAGATCGTACTCTTAGTTCTTTAATATATATATATATAACAAATAGATACTAGGCGTATAAAACTAATATATAACTTCTATTAAATTATACCTAAAATTATATACTCGTATCGACTAACGATTTATATACTCTAGACTAGGTCGTATTAGAGAATTTATACCCTTAAGGACGTCCTATTAGCGACTATCCGTACTAGATTTAATATCTTTATTAACTAGGTATATACTAGCGGACTAGTTAGTAGTATAATAAGTAGTACTACGACTAGTTATTACTCCTCGCTTACTCTTAGGTAATATAATCTAGTATAGTAGGTATAATTAAATATCTAGCTCCTATACCGTAAAGCGAATATAAGTATCGAGTTAGGTTTACTAGCCTACGAAGGTAATCTTTCGCTAAGTAAAGCTTTAAAGAAATAAATAAGTATTCTAGTAATTCTATAGCTAATATATAGGAAGATATATTATATATATAGGCTTAACTTGCCTAAAACTATAGCTATCGCTACTTTCGAACTATTAATTATTAAATAGCCTATAGTACCTATACTAGATAAACTATAGTCGTACGGCCGATCGCTTTTCTCTATATCGACGTCTTTTATATATAAGTACTCTAGTTACTCTTCGTAGTCGACTTCTATTCTAGCCGTACCTTATATACTAGTAACTACTCGATTGTAGATAGTTAGTTAGTAGCTATTATATAGCTAAACTAACTACCCTATTATAATTAGTAATCCGGACGTCTATACTATTTCGTAGCTATAATAGATACTACTAATACGTAGAACCTAATACTATATATATCTAGGGCGGATATATCTAAGGGCTCTACTAGAAGTATAACCTATTATTATATAGGCCGCTATACTAGGTAGATAGAATAAGTAGCTATAGAGGCAATAGGTAGTAATTAAAGCCCTATAATAGAGATATAAGAAACGTAGTAGTACGTATATATTA